>SNQJ01S0005683.1:24271-40357 GCA_010110895.2 Picea sitchensis | reverse complement strand
AATTGATCAATGATTCTTTGTGCCCCTTCTAGCAAGAGCAATCCCCTTCTCTATGGCTATGTTTTCTATGCCTCTCTAATTTCTTCTCTGGCTCTGAGGGCCTCTTGAGCCGACTACTTTAGTTTTTCCACCTGTTCATCCATGCTCATGGACTTGTACCTGGTCATGTTTGGGTTGGCCATTCTCTACACCACCTCATCCCAGTCCTAGGTGCATTCTGTGAAAATCTCGTCTTCAAACTTATCATGAGTGTACGACCAACAAGATGATACCTGTGAAGCATGTTGGAGGACCATGTCTTTAGGGTCATTCTTGCAAAATTGACATGTCAGGAACCTTTAGGGTTTATGTAATGGGTTATGGGATGTCAACCCATGGGTTTACCCATGTTTAGGCCTTTTTGTAAAAGTATATATAGGAAGGAATGTAATGAGAAAGTAGTAGAAGCTTAGTGCAAGCATTGTAAGAGATTTGGCTTATTGGCTATGTGCATGATATGTTAGTATGGATATGTGCTAATAAGGAGTTGGCTCTGTGCCTTGACCTAATTTTAGGAAGAAGGATCTAGTGCATAGTGCGTAGATCTCCTGTCCTCTATGGATTTGGGCTCTGTGGATTCGTGTAAAGGAGCAACAGAATGTAAGAAGATTGAAAGACTAATAAAGAAGAAGAAGAAGAAGAAGTTGGTGGACGTAGCCCCACTCTGGGGTGAACCACGTATATCTTTTGTCTTGATGTGCTTTGTGTGATGTGATTTATGCTATTACTTTCTTATTTTTGTTGTTATAATGTATAATGAATGCATATGATGTTGTTCCTTAATGCTTAAGGATGATGGAATGTTAGATTTAAGTTAATGCTATGCGCTAAGTGATTGAAAGTACTTGATATTTATTGTTACTGTGTTGATCTATAATAAGGGTTTAATCTGCAATGTGAATGAGATTAAAGAACTAATATATATTGTTGAATACGTTCTTTGCTAAGTGTTGTAATAACATATATGTGTCCTAGCTTGGTTGTAGACACCTGAGTCTTACAACCCCCCTTGCCTCTACCTCGGGTGAGACTTCATCTTCTTCATAGGTGTTGCTGAAAGGGCTGATAGTTAGGGTTTTGTTGGTGCATTGTTGAAGCATTAAAACCTCGGTTTGCCCCTGTGCCAACAAATGGTTATGTTGCCGGGACTTGAAATAGTGAATGTTGGGAACTAAGGAAAAGAGAAAGATTTGTGCATAGATCTGTTGTTGTAGTGAGAAATATTATACTTGATTTGCAAAGCTCTATGCTAAGAAAGAAACTTGATTTGAAGAAAAGAGGTAAGTTATTAAATCTTTGTACTCTGGTAAGGGTAAGATAAGTGGAAATTTTTATTTCGAAAGCATGAATCTAGGTATGTTTGATACATTTTGTCCTGATCTGAATGTTAGGGCACAACTAGAAGAAAGAGTTGATCTGAATAAATTTGATAGAAATAGAGAAAAATATGTTATTCCTGTGCATAGAAAGAATTTTTGGACTAATAAGTGGATGCAGGAACCTAGAAAGAATTTTTGCAGATTGTAGATCCAGCACTGTGATCCCTGTGCGCAGTACAGGAAAGGATGGAGCTCATTTAAAAGAAAGAGAGGAATAACATTGTGTTATAATTGCAGAAGATCATGACATCTTGCTAAAGAATTCCCTCATACAGGTCCCATTTGTCTTTGTTGTAAATTTATTGGTCATGAGGTTGAGGATTGCCCAAGGATGATTGCTAAAGTTCGAAAGATCAACATATAAAGAAGGTCAAGAGACTAAGGATATGTTAGAAAATCAGAAAGAGAAAGAATCAGAGAAATCTCAGACTATGTTAGTACAGTTAAAAGAAGTAATGGATGACCACAAGGATGTCATTTTGTCAGAGATATTGAAAGAAAAATAGTGCATAGTCACAAGAATAGAAGACTTCGACATAGACTGTGTATTGGATGAAGAAACACAGGTGAATATTATGCCAGAAAGTACTTGGGAAAGTTTTGGAAAGCCTGCTATAGTACCTTCATTGGGAAGGGTAGGCTTATTTAGAGGAAAGATGATAACCTTATGTGGAAGAGTTACTCACATACCTATGATTGCTCATGAAACATCGACTAAAGAAGAGTTTGAAGTCATTAAGTTTATTGAGAACATCACCCATTTTCTTCTTTTGTTAGGAAAGACTTGGATTGAGAAGGATCAAATCAAAAGAAAAGAAGAGGAGGAAGCCACAGAACAGAAAAAGAAAGAACTAAGGGACCTCATAACCAAAAGAATAGAGCGATTAATAAAATAACAAGAAGATAAGTCGAAGCAACAGAGGGAAAAGAACTAGTTGTCGAAGTTGAAAGAATGCAAGAAGACCTAAAGAACTCGCCCATGCAAGAAGAAAGTATGTCCACCCAAGACCTAGTAAGAAAAGAGGTATTACCTTTGAACCCTTGGAAAGAACATCAGCAACGTGAAGTCACTATGCTAAGAAAAGATAAGAATAAGAATGGAAAGAGGAATCTAGAGACTCATATCACAGGAAATAAGGCAAGGAAACTCATTAAGAAGAAAGCCAAGTTAGAAAAACTACAGGAGGCTCCAGAAAAGACTTCGCAGGAGGCAGATATGTAGAAATTGAACTTTGTCGGAATAGTAGGACCACACAGAATGGGACTTCTCCATGGAAAAGAAATATGACCATTGGAGGCGCCCCGACCGTTAGAATAACGCTCTGGAATGGCTAGACACACAATTATTGACAGAAAGACCATCATTGGACCCGTTGAGACTGCACCATAATGAACTGATTCACATTGATTGATGCATTCCTTCCTGTTGGAGGAATCCATTACAACACTTTCTTATTTAACCCGCCGGGCGTTGCGTTGGGACCACTTTGTTCCACCCGTGATTATCCAAACTAACTGAGAATCGATTGCATATCATGCTATGATTTCTAGACCTCACCATCCGTTTGATTACCTCATTTGTCTGTTCGCCTACCCGATATATTTGATTACAAGAGTGAATGTCGAGTGAACATAGCGTGTTAGAGAAATCTGTGGAGGATATTCTCGTGGAACTCATGGCTGAGAGAGTTATGTCTGTAGGAATATAGGCRTCATAGACTGGGGGATTGCAAGCATCCCCCTCGACTGGACGTCATTCTAGCCATACTATTGAGAAGCAAATCAAGCACCGCGATGATCTGGCTAACGTGAAGTAGATCCCGTTAGTCTTGCCAGAGTACATACCACCTTTGGCTGCCGCGGTTAACCGTGACAGTATCCCACATGAATTTGAGTACGTGTTGATTAGTGAGTACATCCCAAAGGGGATATGCGTAGTTGGACCCCAGTTAGGACACATCCCATCTTTGAAGAACATCGACTTCAACCTCATAGATAAGAAGAACTATGCCATGCTCGCGCCGCATAGGTATTTGATGAAGATGACTGGGAAGAAGCCGTGCATAGTCTCCCACCAATGGATAAAGGAGCTCATGCAATCAACAATATTGAACGTGATGAAGATCCCTCATTTTGGTCGAAATCAGGGTGTTAATGCCTGCGTTAAACGCCTCCTATCATGCTATCATGAATGATATCTATGGCTCGACAGGCGTGTCACTATGGATTTTTCACTAATCCACATCATCACAAGACTGAGCATGCAGGGACCGGACCCTCAACAGTTCTACCCAAGTAAGACTTCAGATCACTCCCTGTCAAAACACATAAAGGAGGACTATGGCAATGTAGAAAATGGAAAGCGAGGCTACAAGGTAGCCTCCATATAGGATGGCACAGTGCACCTAGATTTTCATATTATAGCTGGTAAGCTCGTCAGAAAGAAACATCCCATGCAGGTCACCGGATTTGTATTATACCTCGTAGGAAAGTGCATGGAGGGGATGCAATTGAACTAGGTGAGTTACCTCATCAATGAGCTTGAGAAGGATTGTCATGAAGCACATAATCAGGGCTATGAATTCCATTTCATTTGGTTACTTGCATTAATTTCATTTGTCACTTGGCATATGTCAAAAGGAGAAACATTCCTAGAAGTTGATCCATTGGAGTCGTTGGCCACAAGGTTATCCACCTTGTAGTATACAAGTGACATGTCGAAGCAGTGGCAATCAAACGCTATCTTGTGTCATTACTACCAGCATTTGAAGTGTGCTATTGAATCATTTCCATGCATGAAATTGAATACATTGCACGAGTACAGACCTCTAGCGAAGTTGCATGCAGATCGACATGTTATCTACATCACTGTGAACAGGATGAAAGTAAGGAGGAGCTATAGTCCTATTATAAGCCGATCGAAAAATATATGGAGGAGAACACCAAAGAATGGCTAGCAGATTTCCTTGTACCAGTGGAATATGCAAAACTCTCTGACCCCGACATCATCAAAAGTCCCTTGGTCACCTGGGCCAAACATGATGGATAGGCTAGCGCAAATAAAAAGAAGAAAAAGGAGGAAGGTCAGAACATCGAAATTGATGACAAGGACAACGCCTCAGAGGAAAGTGGGTCTGCCTCATCCACATGAGGAGGAGGAGACAAAGTGAACCCAAAATAACAAGGGGAAGAAAGAGAAAAGCAAGACAAAGGAGAAATTACACCGCTGAAGGATCCCCCTACTGAGGCCGAAACATCGAAGAAAAGGAAGGTTTCTCTGCAGAAATCCTCAGCAAGAAAGAAGACCTGTGCCAATAAGCCTTAGTCGAAGAATGTTCTTATAGAGGATGATGTCAGTCTAATCATCATAGTCATGGAGGATGCTTCAGAGGATATCTTGCAAAGAAATTGAGCAAAGTAAGAGAAGTTGTATGAAAGAATAGAGAAGGAGATGAAAGACATACAACAAGCCATCCATTTGATCCACACAGTACCTACTGCACCTTCTTCGTCGAATATTGTAGAAATGGAGGATGAGCCCTCCTAATTACGAAGGCTAGTAGATGCAACAGAGGCTCGAATTCATCGATTCCATGAAGAAAAGGAGTAGGCTACAGAATCCTTGAAGCAAGAAAAGGAGGAGTTCTTAGAGAAACTTCGAGTTACACAGAAGGAGAAAGATGAAATTCGGGCGATGCTCGATGAGCAAAATGCAAAGGTACAGAAAGAAAAAGACCAGCTGCTCGCAGAGTAGACTACGATCAAATAGGCAGTGACTAAAGAACTTCACTCTGTTAAGCTGAGATTCAAGTCACAGGCACAGGAGGAAGAAGAGTCAGTCGAGATTTAAGTGGGGAAGCTCTCTGAGGCCATTCAATAGCTTCAAGCGAGAGTAACCGAGTTAGAACTCCAAGTGGTATTGAGCACTGTGCAAGAAGTGTACGATCAAAGGGAGGAAGTCACTAGGAGCGCAGTTGGAAGGATTAGGGAACTCGCATCAAAATGTAATAAATTAAGTAACCGTAGTGCGTAGACCTACAAACGCCTCGTAGAAGATCCAAAGATGAGGAAATGGGAAGCACAGCTCCAGGAAGCACAACAACATGCATCCATCATGCAAGCACAAATGAAGTCACTCACTGCAGTTGAGAAAATGAAGAGATCACAGGTACAAGGCGCAGTTCAATAGAAGATTACTGCCATCCAGAGAAGAGTCATGGAAGTTACACAGAGACTCTAGTCGGTGCAGGATGAAGCCTCACGATTTTTGAAGAGATTGAAGGACAAGGCTTGTAGCTAGACCAGATGGTCATGATAGTGGAACAATGCCTGGAAGGGCCTAATACAGAGCAACTGATTCAAGAGTTCTCTGAGAAGGAGACTCTAAAAAAGCAGCAAGTCGAGGCAACTCGAGCTAATATCGAGGCCTTCGAAGAAGTGTTGCCCATATCTAAGTGACTCAGGATGAGTCACAGGTGAGTGTTGGGGACCTGTTGGCCCTTGACTAAGTTTTGAGGAAACATTGGTCATGTTTGACCACTTTTGGGACTTCGACAGGTTGATCGAAGATGGAGCGCCCAGGCAGAGCTGAGATCACCGGATCTCACTTGTCTTGCAGGCTTGTGGATAGAGAAAAGGGTTTACTAGGGTTTATGTAATGGGTTATGGGATGTCATCCCATGGGTTTACCCATGTTTAGGACTTTTTGTAAAAGTATATATAGGAAGGAATGTAATGTAGAAAGTAGTAGAAGCTTAGTGCAAACAATGTAAGAGATTTGGTTGATTGGCTATGTGCATGATATGTTAGTAAGTCTTTGTGCTAATAATGAGTTGGCTTTGTGCCTTGATCTGATTTTGGGAAGGAGGATCTGGTGCACAGTGCATATATCTCCTGTCCTCTGCAGAGTTGGTCTCTATGGCTTCGTGCACAGAAGAAGCATAATGTAAGAAGATTGAAAGACTAATAAAGAAGAAGAGTAAGTTGGTGGACGTAGCCCCACTCTGGGGTGCACCACGTATATCTCGTGTCTTGATGTTCTTTGTGCGATGTGATTTATGCTATTATCTACTTAGTGTTGTTGTTATAATGTATAATGAATGCATATGATGTTGTTTCTTAATGCTTAAGGATGATGTAATTCTAGATATGAGTTAATGCTATGTGATAAGTGATTAAAAGTACTTGATCTTTACTGTTACTACGTTGATATATAATAAGTGTTTAATCTACGATGTGAATGAGATTCAAGAACTAATATATATTGTTGTCTAAGTTCATTTCTAAGTGTTGTAATCACATATATTTGTCCCAGCTTGGTTGTATACACTTGAGTCCTACAACCCCCCTGCCTCTACCTCGGGTGAGACTTCATCTGCTTTGCAGGTGTTGTTGAAAGGGCCAATAGTTAGGGTTTTTTTGGTGCGTTGTTGAAGCGTTGAACCCTGGGTTTTCCCCTGTGCCAACAAATGTTTTTATTGTTGGGATATGCTATATGAAATAATAGAGAAGGAGTTGAAAGACATAGAACAAGCCATCCATTCGAGCCGCACAATATCTACTACACCTTCTTCATTGAAGATTGCAGAATTGGGGGATGAGCCCACCCAATTGCAAAGGCTAGCAGATGCAACAAAGGCTCGACTTCATCGATTCCATGAAGAAAAGGAGAAGGCTACAAAATCCTTGAAGCAAGAAAAAGGGGAGGTCTTAGAGCAACTTTGAGTTGCGCAGATGGAGAAAGATGAAATTCAGGCGATGCTCGAGGAGGAAAATGCAAAGGTATAAAAAGAAAAAGACCAACTTCTCACAGAGAAAAATGTGATCAAAGAGGTAGTGACTAAATAACTTTTATCTGTGTCGGGCTTGGCATAGGAGGAAGAAGAGTCAGTCGAGATTCAAGTGGGGAATCTTGTTGAGGCCATTCCCCAGTTTCAGGTGAGAGTAACAGAGTTAGAAATCCAAGAAGTACCGATCACTCTGCAAAAAGTGTGCGATTAGAGGGAGGAATTTGCTAGGAGCGTAGTTAGAAGGATCAAGGCACTTGCATTAGAATGTAAGAAATTAATTAAATGTAGTGTGCATACCTATGAATGCCTCATAGAAGATCCAGAGATGAGGAAACTGGAAGCACAACTCAAGGAAGCGTAGCAGTAGGAATCCACCATGAAAGCGTAGATTAAGTCACTCACTGCAGTTGAGAAAATTAAGAGGTCACAGGAACAACGTGTAGTTCAACAGTAGATTACTTCCATCTAGAGCAGAGTCATGGAAGTTGCACAGAGACTCCAACTAGTGCAGGATGAAGCCTGCACGCTTTTTGAAGATATTGAAGGACAAGGCTCGTAGCTGGACCAAATGGTCATGACAGTGGAATAATGCCTAGAAGGGCCTGTTATAGAGCAATTGATTCAAGAGTTCACCAAGCAGGAGGCTCTGGTGAAGCAACAACTCGAGGCAACTCGAGGCCTTCGAAGAAGTGTTGCCCAGATTTGAGTGACTCGGGATGAGTCACAGGTGAGTGTTGGGGGCATGTTGTCCCTTGACCAAAGTTTTAGGAAACATTTCTCATGTTTGACCACTTTTGGGACTTCGCCAGGCTGTTCGAAGATGGAGTGCCTAGGTGGAGCCAAGATCGTGGGATCTTGCTTGTCTTGCGGGCTTATGGACTGAGCAAAGGGTTTACTATGGTTTATGTAATGGGTTATGGGATGTTGGCCCATGGGTTTACCCATGTTTAGGTCTTTTTGTAAAAGTATATATAGGAAGGAATGTAATGTAGAAAGTAGTAGAATCTTAGTGCAAGCAATGTAAGAGATTTGGCTGATTGGCTATGTGCATGATATGTTAGTAAGGTTATGTGCTAATAAGGATTTGGTTATGTGCCTTGAATTGATTTTGGGGAGGATCTGATGCGCAACATGGAGATCTCTTGTCCTCTACAGAGTTGTGCTCCGTGGCTTCGTGCACAAGAGTAGCAGAATGTAAGAAGATTGAAATACTAATAAAGAAGAAGAAGAAGTTGGTGGATGTATCCCCACTCTGGGGTGAACCACGTATATCTTGTGTCTTGATGTGCTTTGTGCGGTGTGATTTATACTATTATCTACTTAGTGTTTTTGTTATAATGTATAATGAATGCATTTGATGTTGTTTCTTAATGCTTAAGGATGATGAAATGCTAGATCTGAGTTAATGCTATGTGTTGATTGATTGAAAGTACTTGATATTTACTGTTACTGTGTTGATCTATAATAAGGGTTTAATATGCGATGTGAATGAGATTCAAGAACTAATATATATTTTTTTCTAAGTGCTTTGGTAAGTGTTGTAATCACATATCTGTGTCCTAGCTTGGTTGTAGACACCTGAGTCCTGCAACCCCCCTTACCTCTACCTCGGGTGAGACTTCATCGACTTCACAGGTGTTGCCAAAAGGGCATGTAGTTAGGGTTTTATTGGTGCGTTGTTGAAGCATTGAACCTTGGGTTTTCCCATGTATCAACAGATAGCTCGAGGGATGAGCAAGGATCGGGCGAACAGGAAGAACAAATTCCACAACAGGAAATTGACATTTCAACAACTGTGTTGAGGAAAAGATATGAAATGATCTTAAACATTTTCAGATCCTTCTTTTCTAAAGAAAGATAGATGGGAATATCACCCTATGTTTATAGCCATCAAAATTTATATCCTAATTCATGAGTATTGTTTACAAGTGATTAAGTTGTTTTTTATAAATAAAATCTTGCTGAAAAAATCATTATTTATGTAATTTTATGAACATATCAGACGCTAAAATAAATATAAAGACAGGAGTAAAGACACCAAGTCAATAATCAAAACAGATGAGACATAAAGAAATCCTTTATTTCATTCCAATTCATCAAAGAATATTGTCTTTACAAAATTTCCTGAGGAAGTTTTGGACCAAAGTCAAACTTAGACATCCCCGATGAAACATACAAAAGGACTTCTGATAGAAAATAAAAAACTAAACTTTAAAAGTTGGATCAGATTTCCACAGATTGTTTCCCACTCGACTTTGCACAATATCCTTTTTCAGTCATGAAATCTAATTCACAAAAAGACAAGTCTAAACAAACTATCAAAGATAGATCAACACCTTTGAAAAAAAGTGTTTGAATGATGTAATTCAGCCCTGAATCTTGTTGTCTGCAATAGGACCCTTTTATCATAAAAGATAATTAGGCTTCTAATTAATTAAGGAATGAATGAAAACTAAATTATCTCAACAAAAACTCAAAGATAAAACCTTAGTATGCTTCTCCTTCTATTCTCCCACTGTTCCTCCCTTTCCTTTTGCCTTTAAGCAATTAGAATTGGTTGAAGTAATTGAAATACTTCTTTAGTTAAGTTAACTAAAACTCAACCAACTTTTTTAGTTAAGGGGAAACATAATAAATCATAATAAGGGTTTTAAAATAAATAATAACTAGTAGGTGGGACCCTTTGTAACTCCCTTTAGCTTTTAACAATCATAAAACAACTATTTAATCAAACAAAAAATCCCTTCTAAAGACTCCCATCATCACATTCATATTTGACAATTTATCTCAATGATAATTGAAATTATTTCCAAAATATATTACCCATATATCCAAAAATAGTGTGTTGTCCAAAATTTCAAAAGTCAACTGTTCTCATCAATTAATAAATAAAAAACTTGAAATCCATATTTTCCACTCTGGGAGGCAATAGTTCCCTTGTTGTTGTTGTCACCTTTTGATCTCTCTGAATTTTCCTTAGGATGGGTGGAGCCTTTAGGCCTAATCTCGTTGATCACATGAGAAACCATCCCTCAAATGCATGCGGGAGGACACAGATTTATCAGAGTCATTGGAGGGTGAGGAAGGGGAAGAAGTGGCTTTTCCTTTGTCAGGGGCATGGTGGGCCTCTATTTTCAACCTTTTTCTCTCATGGGAAGACTGAACTGGTGAGTGGACAAGGGTAGCTTGGAAATTTTGATTGATAAGAAGGGGAGCATGTAAGGACAAGTTAGGCCATCCACGATGTTGGGAGATTGTCGGGTGGACAATCTCTTGCCATCCATTATTTTCGAGAAATTCAAGCTATAGTGAGACATGAGGAGGCATGAGAATACCAGGGACCTATGGGGCTTGGAAGGGAGACCTTTCGGGCTTAGTTTGGACCACTCCTTGCCCAATCTAGTTAAAAAACCCATCTTGAAATAGATGGCCTAAATATTGTGAGTCTGCATCAAAGTGTATAGAGAATATTGGCCTTCTAGGGCCTCTATTCCAATTACCTCTCCCTTGGTTACCTCTTCCATGGATACCTCTGCTGAAAAAACTCATTCTTGTATGTGTAATTGATTAGAAAATAGTTTCTTTAACAACCATACATGACAACTCTTTTAAAATATGAAATAAAATTTGGCTCAGCAACATATCAGACTCATGCAATCCAATCCATACAAATTGTTTAATAGTTGTCAATGAGAAGGGGATGAACAAAGGTTCTGGGATATGCGAGGGGTTGTATTGAGTGAAAAATGTCAAAATGAGGGGGAAAAAATCATGATTATTGCTCACAGACAACACACAATCAACTGTAATGTAAACCAAAGAATATATCATTGTAATCCATCCCTGTGATCTTAAATTATCATAATACAGAGTTTCCTTTAACTGTAATTAAATTTTAGGAACATGGAGTGGATAATGAATATGGGAAGGCGAGGGGATTTTAATGGGAAAAAAGTGAAATAATGATAGGGAAAATAGAGAATATTGTTCATAAAACCATTTAAGTAATCCATAAAACAATTATGTATTTAATGCAAACGATCCAACACCAACTAAACAATTAATGTGATCAATTAAACAATTTACTGTGTGTTAACACTTGTTGCCTATCCACATTTAAATCTTTAACACTTTTAATTAACACAATGTCATACTCAAAATCAATGTGCCTCACAAACGTCCTGTATAAGAATTATGTTTCCTCTCTTTTCTTCCATTTTATATTGGAAACAAAATTCCAAAGAACACACAATCATTTGTTTCAACTCTGTTCAAGATCAAAACATTAACCATTGTCCATAAATTAATTTCTCAAATCAAACACAGACACAAGCTCTTTAAAACATGCCCGATTCCATTCCTTCAACCCATTTAACAATTAAATTGAAATGAAACCATACTACTAAAAATATCGTGCCCATATCTGATGGTGCAATAAAAATATACGATGCATGATATCCATAAATCATACACAGTGGACAACCAAGCCACAACTATCGACACTTTAAATTGCAATAATCTCGATCGGGCAATTTAAACACACAGTAACAATGACCATCATTTCAACTTATACAATGTTGTAGGAAACACACAGACCAACATATAATGCAAAGAAGCATTCTTGTGACTATACATATCCAATTAATCCCGATCAAAACATAAAACAATGCCGAGTTATCAATTCAGTTGTTACAACAGAAGGAGGCAATGACTATATGCCTATTTCCATTTCTCAAATCAACCAATTAAACCATGTTGAGCTATCGATTCAATTATCATAATAAATAATGCAATGACTATATACCAATAATAAAAACCACTGTCAGCGTTATTCCACCAACTCATGACAGTAAAAAAATACCCGACAAAGTATAACTGGTTCAGTTAATCAAAATCAAGTTCTGAAAAATCAAGGGTTCGCTCAGTGGAACCAAAATAGGGAGACTGGAGATCGACCTTGTCAAAAGTAGGTGAGGAACCCTTGAGACAAGTAAGGTGGAGTCACAATAATTATAACCCTTAACTCGTATGATAGGGTAACAGTTTGACCTCAGGTAGGAGAGACTATGAACATAGGAGAAGAGGTTCCTCACTGGCCAATAAACAACACCGAGAACACGTAGTGCATAACCCTCGTAATTTTCCTCAAGAAACTAAATAATGTTGATATAAATGCATAGCTTAGGTAATAGAAACCAAACCTAAAGCAAGACTCTTGGAATAATAAGCACCATAACCAACTATGCAAATACCAATAACATAAAACAAGCCCACGACCAGGTGGAGAACGATATGCAGTGACCCAAAGGTGGTTCAAAAATTACACAACAATACGATAACAACAAATACGATCGGGTATGGTTACAAGAACTGTGAGGAGATGTAAAAAAATTCCATATGGGATGAAACCCTCCAACAAAAAGCCATAGAGACAACATAGAGCCTTCATGACTTCCACCACACAAAACAGTCAATTAAATCGTGACTTCAACCATCAAATTTCCCATTTGCAACGAATAAAACACAACCAACCATTCTAGAGAAAAACCACGAGTTTACACAGTTTCCAGCCTCAAGAAAAACACAGACCAATACATCATTGAGACAACATTTTTTTCATAAATAGAGCAAGTTCATGGATGGCGAAAAAACATACCTGTAACCAAATGGCCTTAAAAATGTGATCTTGGTCGAGTAGTTCCTTCCTCGCCTGAATATCAGAGCTTAACCACAGCAAAAATCAAATGAACAATAACCAAGCTAGGGTGACGACCAGTGGGAGAGGTATGGAGTGACGTGCAGTAAATGCACATCACTTCCATTCTCTCCTCATTTAATTATGTATTACACGCTAGCCATCCAACATTAATCCATACCATTAATCCATGCATCGAAACTAACATACATTGATTGCCAAATGCACCACCCGATATCATATTAACCATTGCCAAAACATACCATAACGCATATCAAGTGTGCCTTCATATAACTCAATAAAGCCACTAACATTGTTAGTTAGTACTAACATCATTTCTTTAATTTCAAATGCATATAGTATAGCATAGCATATCATAGTTTAGTTTCTTCTTCTCGGATTTTATTCCATACTGCTCTTGTTTCTTGTTATAACTAACATGTGTCTTATGCAGGTACAAAATGTGATGAATCATGGCTACAATAGAAATTCCATAACCGTGAATAGAAGTCATTCATACATAAAATTTAGAGCTTAGAGTAATAAAACCCACACATAGTATGCATTATCCATATGGCATTACGTCACAAATAAAACCAATATTTCACCATCAATCATGTAGAACCCTATAATCATTATCGAACAACAACATAAAATGTATAACAAGACTATCTCTGATCCTCCAAGCTACAAGGGGGTCCCACCTACTAGTATTATATATGCCATTAGCTTATAAATAATAGGATTTAGCAATACTTTGCGGGCAAAATACTCGTTGTGATTTTTATCGTCAACAAACTGGCGACTCCATAGGGAATTTTTTTCCCAACAGATTAATAACTCAGAACACATGGTTTCACAGACCAAAACAACAGATCAAGAAGATATAACCAATATGATTATGCAACAGAGGGAAGTGAGCAGATTTAATGAAAAAATGACCGAGAATTTGGGAATAACTCATGAAAAATGTTAAGTATAAGGGGGTTTATCCCTGTATGGATAATAATTCAACCAGAACTTTCTCTTTACTTCAAGGAGAAAATTTTATGGACTTTCTCTTTTAAATTCTCAAATGGATGAAGAATTGGAAAGCAGAAGCGGGAGATAACCGATTTCTTTATAAGACAACAGTGAAAGTAGATAACAAATTCAATTATGTTTTCAGGGTGAACATTGTAATAGTTGTGTAAGATTGATTATTATTGACTAAAAATATCTTGTAGGAGTTTCATTGTGGGAGAACTGATCCAACATCTTATTCTTGACCAAAATCAACTAAAAAATGAAAAGGCAATAAATATCGTGACAAAATTAAGATTACAAAATTTAAAACAATAGAAAATAAAAGACAAAATTGTAAAAGCAACATGAAGCTTATCAAAAGGAAAGCAGAAATAAACTACTGTAAAAGTAGAAATGGAAAAAAGTGAAGAAATGAAAGTAGAGCTAGACTACTAATATACAAAAAATCCAAACAACGTTAAAACTTTTCAAGTTGTTCCACGTAATGTTTCAAGTGAGAACCGTTAGTGCTGTAGGAGAACAATTGCTCCTGTATATCTTTTAGAATGTAAGAGTTAGTACCCAGGACAAAAACGATCTTGAAAGGACCCAGACATAACACTTGAAACTCTGAGGTAATTAACAACCCTTTAACATACACAATTAGATCACCAATATAGATATGAATAACTTCACCGATCAATTTGTAAAGAGTTATTTGTATAGGTATTTTAAAAGGGGTACTTACATCAGGTAAGCCAGAAAACATATGTTCATAAGTCATGGTACCCCAATTAGTGATAAAGGTGGTTTTATATTTATCTTCCCTTTTTACCTTGATTTGATTGTAACCAAAAAAACCGTCAAGTAAGGATTTCATTTGTGACCCTGTGACTTGCTGCAAAATCATTTCCATGTTAGGGAGAGTAATGTGATCTTTTATACTAGGTCGATTTAATGCACGAATATCAACACATAATCTGATCTGACCGGTTATTTTCTGAACAGGAACCAAATTGGAAACCCATTCAAAATACTTGACTGGAAAGATGATCCCAGTCTTCAAGAGTTTTTCCAACTCCTTTCGAATAGTTTCTTCCAGTGCAGGGTTGATAGGTCTTTTTTTTTTCCTAATTGGTTTTATGCCTTCCTTGATGGGGATGGCATGTTGTATAAGACCAGGATCAAAACCATGAAGATCCTCATAATACCAAGAAAAAACATCTTGAAATTCACCAAGTAGCTTGGCAAACTTCTTTTTCTCTTCATCAGAACATTGGGCACCTATTTTAACATTCTTTGGAGACTCGGGTGTCCCAATGTTCAAGGAGAGGGTTTCACCCACCTTCTCTTTTGACTCTTCTTTATGTTTCTCTTTATTTCCTACATCACTCGATGAAAACAAACTCTCTAGAGGATTTAAGCCTTTAGGAATCTTGTTATCTTCAATGGATATGATTTCCTTGGGCTTATAGGGTTCATATTGATTGAAATCACAGATGCTCTCATCGCTAGGGAAGACATGCCAAGATTCTATATTGTCGGGGATATGTGGACGATATAGAGATTGAAAAGTACAATTAATTCTATGCGGCAAAATTTTTCGATTAGGAGAGGCTGCAAAAATAGATAACCGATCAACCATTGAGTTCAATTACCTCTTAAAATGAGTGATGTTAAAATATAATAAGTTCGAGATAAGTGCCCAAACAATTTGGGTATATTGTTTCATCAACTTGTTGCTAGGAGAGTATATCTTACGTACAAGGTTCACAACAAGCTCAGAATCTTCAAAAATTGAAAGGTGACCACAACCAAGATTATAGGCATTTTCAATGCCTAATAATAAAGCTTAGAATTCAATGACATTATTTGTGCAAGTAAACTCCAACCTGTAAGAAAAGTTATGAATTTTCCCCACAGATGAGTACAAGATTATTCCATCTCTGTTACCTTCACTAGAGCATGAACCATCAAAGTGCATGTGCCACATACCATCATCTAAATCAATCTGTTCCAAGGGGATATTATCTTCCTCAGCAAATATGGAATACACCCCTAGGTCCTCTTCAATATAGTTCAGATTAGGTTGTGGAACACTTTCTATGTAAGGTGAAATCCTTCCCTCTCTAAGGACTATAATGTTTTTGTCATTCCGAGGAATGGATAAATGTGTCCT
>SNQJ01S0005683.1:0-24261 GCA_010110895.2 Picea sitchensis | reverse complement strand
CGCGTTGGCCTCCACGCCTATTCATTAGGTTGTTCAGCTAAAATAGGTGGCAGTGCAAAGGGTCTTCCACGTCCCAAAGGTGCCGAGTTGGTGGGGCCATCCTCAATCCCAATGAAGCAGTTATTAAGGTAGTTGGTGGTGGTTAGACATCGCCTCCGCCATAATGGGGAAGTCCGGCAACGAATTAAAGGCACGTCGGTTCGCCCACGGAACTGTCAAGAATTCCATTGCGTCTGCCATAGGTGCACGATCATTCAGAGACTGCAGCTGCAGATTGTCAGAAGCCATGCAAACGCAATGTGTTTAATGCAATGTCTCGATTTTGTTGTTGTCGTTGTTTTGAGTATATGTAGGCATTTTTGCCATTTTTGTATCGATCGATGGTTGAGCAGAGCTCCTGATTGTAAAGCTTTAATGAAGCACTGTTATTCTGGTTATGCATGGACTTTTGAGACTTCTTTCCTTATGAATGTCAGTTTCTTTCACGTCTTTGTTTACACTATGTTAGAACAACTTGGAATTTGAGGATCCAGTCGAGTTGTAGCTGTTATAGGATGATGTAGGTTGGATCACTGTAATAGTTGCATTGTTTCTAATCAGTTCTTGTGATTTTTCCCAGCACTGAGTGACTTGGAATTGGAGGATCCAGTCAAGTCCCCTTTCAGTTTCTTGAGACCCTGAACCAAGAGGATCTTGCATTTAGAATTTTTCCTCTGCAAACCACTGGAAGCCTGTTGCCTAAAGTTGTTTGTTCACCTTTCTTACCAAGTCTTCCAAGTGCTCATCTTTTAATCAACCCACTGGCTGAAGTTAGATCAAGACCTCCTTTGTTCCTTACATACCAGACCCAGTCCCTGAGTTAGAGTGATATCTCCTTAAGTCTCTACCCATCTGATCATCCCTTTCATAAACAAATCGTGACACTAAAACTGATGGGTGTCGGGCTCTGCTCCTGTTGCAATCCAGGAGTGACTTCTGACACTAACAAATTGGAATGAAATAAATGATTGATTTATGTCTCATATGTTTTGATTGTTGACTTGGTGTCTTTACTTTTGTCTCTATATTTATTTCAGCATCTGATATGTTCAGAAAATTACATAAATAATGATTTTTTCAGCAAGCTTTTATTTATAAAAAACAGCCTAAGCACTTGTAAACAATACTTGTGAATTAGGATATCAATTTTGATGGCTATAAACATAGGGTGATATTCCCATGTATCTTGCTTTAGCCAAGTAGGATCTAAAAATGTTTGAGTAAGAATATTTAATATATTTTCCTCAACATTTATTTGGCGACCATACTGGGGAGATATTCAATATATATTTGGTTAATTTTTATGATTGATTAGCATCGAATACATCTATTTTTTATGATATTGATTCTTTGACTTTTTTGTTTCTTAATGACTGTGTCTGTTGCAAGGCATCCCAATATTGAGCTCGGTCTTCGAGATCAGACCAACATTGCTTTGAATTTGTTCAACACCATTTTAGACATTGCCAATACTCGTGTTGAGCTTAATCATTCATGGGAAGCAATTGAACGAGATATTAGTGCCCAAGAACGTTGGGAAGCTAGATGTATACAACCTAGAAATCAACAGTAACCTTCTTGTTCCTCCAGTTTTGGCCTTACTTTCATGTCCTTAGAATCTTGTGTTTCTAGAATAAGAAGAGGCTTATCACCTAAAATTAATCCTATTGTTGAAATAGGAAGAAGGAACGTTGTGTTATCAACCCAACAAAGTGCTCTAAGGATAACTTTGTCTGATTCATCTAGTTTGTCTTTCTCTCCCTCACCTATAATCCACAATATGACATCTAGTGGTGGATCTAGTGGCACTGGAAGTGCTTCCTCCTCTCAATATTCAGCTTCGTCAGTGATTGTTAGCTTATATAGACACCATATCCCTATCCAATATACCACAAATCCCACCAAAGTCATTAAAAAGTATGGGCTTTTTCAGTTTGAAGAAGATGCCACAACCACACCATGGCATGTGTCCTCTCCTCTTAACCTAACACCTGCTACTCATCCACTTCCTAAATTCAAAGAGAATATCCCTAGGTTTTCAGGAAATAACATTGTCACTACAAACAAACACCTGGTGGCATTTTCTAATGCTTGTCACAACATACGAGCCAATGACAACAATACTTTCATGTGCATATTCTTTAATTCCTTGGAAGGAAAGACTGCGACCGATTTCTTTGACCTTCCTCCTAAGATTTTGTCTACTTGGGAGGAGTTAGTTTATTGGTTCAAGTCCACCTATGGGCAATCTAAAATCCTAGCTGAGCAGTTATGGGAGTACAATAACATCGCCTATAAGGATGGTGAAACCGTCAAGTCCTTCAACTTGTGTTTCACTAAGTTATACAATGAAATCCTTGAACTCACTTGACCTCAGAACCAAGTCGATTTCATGCATTACTACAATGCATTACCTTCCCCCTATCATCATAGGCTTGAGGAAAAATCCATTGATAACCTCGATTCCGCTCTGCATACTTGTTTAGAGTATGAATAACAACTCAAAAGAATAGGTCTTCCCCAGGGAGAATCAGTTAAATAGACAAACATGTTCACCCTCTTACAACTAGTACAAGATATGAATAATCATGTGATAGCGTATGAGTGAAAGGGAACTATCTCCCCTCTCACCCCTGGAGATTCATCCTCTTCTACACCCCCCTTTAGAAATCCAATTGAAAATAATTTTCCACCTAAATCTATCATGCCTCAAAGTTGGTGTAAATTTTGTGAGGAACACCATGAGGAAGCTACATGTGAGGTAAGGAAGAGCACCAAAGATAAGATCTTTGGTAAAATACCAAAAACTACCATCGTTGTCCTAGATTTTTCAGAGCCAGAAGATGTCATGATCATCAATACTAGGAACAAATCCTACGCTCCCAAAGGAAAATATGATCCTCCCCGCAATTCTTCTAGCCCAAGATCATCATCACCAGCTGCTACAGTTCAGGTTCCTAAGGTCCCTGACAGTCAAGGAACAACTTCCCCTCTCCCCTCTTCTAAATACAATATTCTGAATCAGTTGGCAAACATCAAAGAAGATGTTACCCTCCTAGATATGGTTGTCGTCCCTGAACAATAGAGGCATCTAAAACAATTCATGGAAGGAAAGGCTTTTGTTGTATCCAACCTCTCTAAAGAGGTGAGTGAAGAGGATTCATCTGTAAATCAAGCAGGTGTACATAACTTTAGATACCCTATAAAAAATCCCCCTTTTTATATTTCTATAAATATTATGGATAAGATCTCCCATTGTTTCCTCATTGATGGTGGTTCGGGCCCAAGTGTGATGTCGAATATTATTATGGAAGAGATAGGCTTGTCTTGTACAAATGAAAATTCCAAGAGCGTGCTCTCTTATAATAGTATACAACAAACAAACATAGGTGAGATTAAAGATGTGACCTTAGTTTTGTGCGCACACCCTGAAATAAGGACAACCCTTAGCATTCAGGTAATTGGAATGTCAGTAAACAATTACTGTAAGGTAGCTAGAGAGGTAGTGGGGGGGCCTAGAGGGCCCATAGTGATAATAGTGGAGGTCATTCAATGTAAGGTGGACTAGGTCCACTATATTATTAAATAAGGCCCACTATGGTAGTTATATATAATAAATGGGTAATTAGATGTAATAAATGTAAGAGATTCTTAGAAGGTTCTACTTCCTAGAATTCCTCCCTCCTAGAATGTTCTTAGGTGATGGTAGAAGACGCTATATAAAGGGTTCAAGAAATGTAATGAGATATGAAGAGAAGTATTGTATTTGGAGTGGTATCTCAATAGAAATATTCCCCCTCGAAGAGCAAGTGAACAGAGAGGATCCCTTCTAATAGGATCCGATATATGGTGTTTACCTTAAGGTTTCTATAATAAGTTTGTTTTTCTATATGGTTTCCATGGGTGCGTGGTGATTGTATTCAAATATACTTGGTACTATTGTGGTATTTCTGTATGCAAGTATTTGGTTCTTAACAATTGGTATCATAGCACTTTCTTAGGTGAACATTGTGGGCAAATATTTTTATTTTTTTCTGATTTTTTTTTTTTTTTTTTTTTGAGCAAAAAAAGGGCTGTGTGTTTATTCTCGAAGTTTTCAGCATATTTATATGCAAAATTTACAGAAAGGGTTGTTATGTCTGGGTTCCTCTCCAAGAAACACTTAATTTGAAAAAATAAATCATCCGAAATGGAGTCAGGAAGTCCAGATGTTGAGTTTTAAAATCTACAAATTTTCGGGGTTTTTTAGTGGAGCTGATAGCGAGATTTTTTTTTATTTCTGTATGCTTAGCATTTGGAGGCCAGGTACCCAAATAAATTACAGATCTAAGAGTTCCTCTCACAATTTCACCCAATTTCAAAAAATCAGCCAAAACGGAGTCCGGGAAGTGAAGTTATAGGCATTTTAACTATGAGGGTTTTAGGGTTTCGAAACAACACGCCAATTTTACTAGCAAGTAACTTATTAGGTGAGTTCATAGGATGCTTAGATGGCTATTTCTTCTCAAAATATGAAAAAAATTCTTGAATCATTCAAAGCCCAATTGTTTCAGACATTGGATGATAGATTGGATGCATTTATTTTTGTGGTCTCCTGAGACAACCTCATAGAGCGATACTCACATACGACCTGATGATAGTTTTAGTAGTATTCAAGATTGATTGGATAACATGAGGGAGATATTTCTTATGGAGGACCTCAAATATATGAATATAATCAAAATATATATTCTTGGTATGATTTTGGCTTGATTTTGATAATTGGTATATGGATAGTTGTCATTTTGGGATGACAACCACTTCCACTTTTATTTGATGACTCTACTCCACCTTTTGAAGAGAACATCAATGTCCCACATCAACTTGACTAGTTACCCAGTTCGTCTGCATATTATCTGATGGTATTATTCCTTCAGGATTACGCTACGACCATTTTTTCCACTATGTGGATGGATGCTTCTTATTTGGATCCACATGATAGGTGTTAGTCTTTGGAGCATCATTTGGAGTTGGTTATTGGGTTACAAAATCTTCCATGGGAGTTCACATGAGCGCGGACATGGGACCCGGGCTTTACAATGGTGGTTGGACTACATCGGCATGGTGGCTTTCCTTTCTACACATGGGACCTTGGTTCTCAGGTCTTCTTCAACATTATGGTCCACAATTATCCATGGGATAGGGTATGGTTGTACATCAAACGTGGGACAGCAGCTTTCATAAGGGGATGGAATGTAAAGGTAGCTAGAGAGGTGGTGGGGGGGCCTAGAGGGGCCATGAGTGATAATAGTGGAGGTCATTGAATTTAAGGTGGACTAGGTCCACTATATTGATAAATAAGACCCACTATGGTAGTTAGATATAATAAATGGGTGGTAGATATAATAAATAGAGGAGGAATTCTTAGAGGTTCTACTTCTAGAAGATTCCTCCTCTAGAATGTTCTTAGGTGATGGTAGTACTATATAAAGGGGTTCCAAACAATGTAATGAGATATGAGAGAAGTGTGTATTTGGAGTGGTAGCTCAATGAGAGGATGCCCCCTCAAAGTAATTAAAAGCCGGAAGGGATCCCTTCCATAATAGGATCCATTATTATGGTGTGTCCTACCTCAAGGGGTTTCTATAATAAAGTTGTGGTTTTTCTATATGGTTTCATAGATCTTGTGGTGATTGTATTCAGATCTTTGGTACTATTGTGTATTTTGTATGCAAGTGTTGGTTCTAACAATTACTCAATCATTTGGGAAGAGATTGCTGGCTTTGGGTGGATACCTCTCACTTGATAGGACACATTTATCCATTCCTCAGATGGTCAAAACATTATAGTACTAGAGGGAAGGGATTTCCCTTACATGAAGAACCACAACCTAATCTGAACTATATTGAAGGGACCTAGGGTGTATTCCATATTTCTTGAGGAGGATATCCTTAGACAGATTGATTTAGATGATGGTATGTGTCACATACACTTTGATGGTTCATGCTCTAGTGAAGGTAGCAGAGAGATGGAATAATCTTGTACTCATCTGTAGAGGAAAATTCATAACTTTTCTTAAAGGTTGGAGTTTTCTTGCACAAATAATGTCATTGAATTCTAAGCTTTGTGTGGGCAGTGAAAATGCCTATAATCTGGGTCCTGCTTTACAATTTTTGAAGATTCTGAACTTGTTGTAAACCTTTTGCGTAAGATATACTCTCCTAGCAACAAGTTGATGACAATATACAAATTGTTTGTGTGCTTATCTCGAACTTATTATATTTTAACATCAATCATGTTAAGAGGAAATTGAACTCAATGGTTGATCCCAGGTTATCTATTTTGACCTCTCTAATCCCGAAAATTTTGCATAGAATTGTTATTTTTAATCTCTATATCATCCACATATTTCTGAAAATATAGAATCTTGGCATGTCTTCCCTAAGCGATGGGAGGCATCTGTGTGATTTCAATCCAATATGAACCCTATAAATTAGGAAATCATATCCATTAGAGATAACAATATTCTAGGAAACTAGAATCCTCTAGAGTTTGTTTTCATCCGAGTGATGTAGGGAATAAAGAGAAACATAAAGAAGAGTCAAAAGAGAAGGTGGGTGAAACCCTCTCCTTGAACATTGGGACACCCGAGTCTCAAAGAATGTTAAAATGGGTGCCCAATGTTATGAAGAGAAAAGTTTGCCAAGCTACTTGGTGAATTTCAAGATGTTTTTCTTGGTATTATGAGTATATTCATGGTTTTGATCATGGACTTATCCTGACATACCATCCCATCAAAGGAGGCATAAAACCAATTAGGAAAAAAAGACCTATCAACCACACTTGCTTTGGAAGAAACTATTGAAGGAGTTGGAAAAACTCTTGAGGGCTGGGATCATCTTTCCAGTCAATTATTTTGAATGGGTTTCCAATTTGGTTCTGATTCGAAATAGCAGGTCGAGGATCAGATTATGTGTTGATATTAGATTGCATTGAATCGACCTAGTATAAAAGATCACATTACTCTCCCCTAACATGGAAATGATTTTGCAGCAAGTCACGGGGTCATAGATGAAATCCTTACTTGACGGTTTTTGGTTACAATCAAATCAAGGTAAAAGGGAGAGATAAATATAAAACCACCTTTATCACTAATTGGGGTACCATGACTTATGAACATATGTTTTCTGGCTTACCTGAGGTAAGTACCACTTTTTAAATACCTATACAAATAACTCTTTACAAATTGATCGGTGAAGTTATTCATATCTATATTGGTGATCTAATTGTGTATGTTAAAGGGTTGTTAATTACCTCAGAGATTCAAGTGTTATGTACGAGTTAACTTTCAAGATTACTTTTGTCTCGGGTACTAACTCTTACATTCTAAAGATATCTGAGAACAATTGTTCTCCCTGACACTAACGGTTCTCACTTGAAACACTATTTGGAACCAACTTGAAAGTTTAACGTTGTTTGGATTTTTGTATATTAGTGGTCTAGCTCTACTTTCATTTCTTCACTTTTTTCCATTTCTACTTTTGATGGTTATTTACCTTTCCTTTGATAAGCTTCATGTTTGCTTTTACAATTTGTCTTTTATTTTCTATTGTTTTAAATTTTGTAATCTTAATTTTGTCACGATATTTGTACCTTTTCATTTTTAGTTGATTTGGTCAAGAATGAGATGTTGGATCAGTTCTCCCACAATGAAACTCCTACAAGATATTTTTAGTCAATAATAATCAATCTTACACAACTATTACAATGTTCCCACTGAAAACATAATTGAATTTGTTATACTTTCCTTTGTTGTCTTATAAAGAAATTGATTATCTCCATACGCTTTCCAATTCTTCTTCATCCATTTTGAGAATTTAAAAGATCAAGTCCATAAAATTTTCTCCTTCAAGTAAAGAGTTAAGTTGGTGTATCCATGGGGGATAAACCCCTTATACTTAACATTTTTCATGAGTTATTCCCAAATTCTGGTCATTTTTTCATTAAATCCACTCACTTCCCTGTTGCATAATCATATTGGTTATATCTTCTTCAATAGATTTAGAACTTAGAACACATGGTTTGCAAAACCATGTGTTCTGAGTTATTAATCTGTTGGGAAAAAAATTCCCTATGGAGTATGGAGTTTGTTGTGATAAAAATCTATGAGTATTTTGCAAAGTATTACTAAATCCTATTATTTATAAGCTAATGGCATATATAGCTACTAGTAGGGTGGGACCCCTTGTAGCTTGGAGGATCAGAGATAGTCTTGTTATACATTTTATGTTGTTGTTCGATAATGATTATAGGGTTCTACATGATTGATGGTGAAATATTGGTTTTATTTGTGACGTAATGCCATATGGATAATGCATACTATGTGTGGGTTTTATTACTCTAATCTAAATTTTATGTATGAATGACTTCTATTCACGGTTATGGAATTTCTATTGAAGCCATGATTCATCACATGTTGTACCTACATAAGACACATGTTAGTTATAACGAGAGACAAGAGGCATTATGGAATAAAATCGAGAGAAGAAACTAAACTATGATATGCTATGCTATACTATATGCATTTTAAATTAAAGAAATGATGTTAGTACTAACTAACAATGTTAGTGGCTTTATTGAGTTATATGAAGGCACACTTGATATGCATTATGGTATGTTTGGCAATGGTTAATATGATATAGGGTGGTGCATTTGGCAAATAATGTATGTTAGTTCGATGCATGGATTAATGGTATGGATTAATGTTGGATGGCTAGCGTGTAATACATAATTAAATGAGGAGAGAATGGAAGTGATGTGCATTTACTTGCCGCACGTCACTCCATACCTCTCCCAATGGATGTCAACCTAGCTTGGTTATTGTTCATTTGATTTTTCTTTGTGGTTCACATTCAGGTGTGGAAGGAACTACTCGACCAAGATCACATTTTTAAGGCCATTTAGTTACATGTATGTTTTTTAGCCATCCATGAACTTTACTCTATTTATGAAAAAAAATGTTGTCTCAATGATGTATTGGTCTGTGATTTTATTGAGAGTGGAAACTGTGTGAACTTGTGATGTTTCTCTAGAATGGTTGGTTGTGTTTTATTAGATTTGCAAATGGGAAATTTTGATGGTTGAAGTCATGATTTCATTGACTGTTTTATGTGTGGTGGAAGTCGTGAAGGCTCTATGTTGTCTCTATGGCTTTTTGTTGGAGGGTTTCACTCCATCTGGAATTGTTTTACATCTCTCCTCACGGTTTTGTAACCATACCCGATCGTATTTGTTGTTATCGTATTGTTGTGTAATTTTTGAACCACCTTTGGGTCATTGCATATCATTCTCCACCTGGTCATGGTCTTGTTTTATGTTATTGGTATTTGCATAGTTGGTTATGGTGCTTATTATTCCAAGAGTCTTGCTTTAGGTTTGGTTTCTATTACCTAAGCTATGCATTTATATCAACATTATTTAGTTTCTTGAGGAAAATTACGAGGGTTATGCACTACGTGTTCTCGGTGTTGTTTATTGGCCAATAAGAAACCTCTGCTCCTATGTTCGCAGGTCTCTCCTACCTGAGGTCAAACTGTTACCCTATCATACGAGTTAAGGCTTATAATTATTGTGACTCCACCTTACTTGTCTCAAGGGTTCCTCACCTACTTTCGACAAGGTCGACCTCCAGTCTCCCTATTTTGGTTCCTTGGCAGACCCTTGATTTTTGAACTTGATTTTTGATTGGCGAACCCAGTTATGCTTTGTGAATTATTTTTTCTTACATCAAGGTTGGTGGAATGCTTGG
The DNA here is from genome assembly GCA_010110895.2 of Picea sitchensis. Classification (NCBI taxonomy): domain Eukaryota; kingdom Viridiplantae; phylum Streptophyta; class Pinopsida; order Pinales; family Pinaceae; genus Picea; species Picea sitchensis. Next base: position 14,435 of record SNQJ01S0005683.1, on the reverse strand, counting down.
CGTGATTGGACATATATTGAATTTATATAGTCATTGCATTATTTATTATGATAATTGAATCGATAGCTCAACATGGTTGATTGGTTGATTTGAGAAATGGAAATGGGCATATAGTCATTGCCTCCTTCTGTTGTAACAACTGAATTGATAACTCGGCATTGTTTTATGTTTTGATCGGGATTAATTGGATATGTATAGTCACAAGAATGCTTCTTTGCATTATATGTTGGTCTGTGTGTTTCCTACAACATTGTATAAGTTGAAATGATGGTCATTGTTAATGTGTGTTTAAATTACCCGATGAAGTTATTGCAGACAAAGGAATTAATGGAAAATAGTTGTGACTTGGTTGTATGATGTGTGTTTTTATGGATATTGTGCATCGTATTATTTTATTGCACCATCAGATATGGGCACGATATTTTTAGTAGTATGGGTTTCATTTCAATTTAATTGTTAAATGGGTTGAAGGAATGGAATCGGGCATGTTTAAAGAGCTTGTGCGTGTTTGATTTGAGAAATTAATTTATGGACAATGGTTAATGTTTTGATCTTGAGCGAGTTTGGAAACAAATGATTGTGTGTTCTTTGGAATTTTGTTTCCAATATAAAATGGAAGAAAAGAGAGGAAACATAATTCTTATACGGGTTGTTTGGAAGGCATATTGTTTTTGAGTATGATGACATTGTGATTAATTAAAAGTGTTAAAGATTTAAATGTGGAGAGTGAACAAGTGTTAACACATAGTAATTGTTTAATTGATCACATTAATTGTTTAGTTGGTGTTGGATTGTTTGCATTAAATACATAATTGTTTTATGGATTACTTAAATGGTTTTATGAACAATATTCTCTATTTTCCCTATCATTATTTCACTTTTTCCATTAAAATCCTAAGCAACTGTATTCATTTATCACTCCATGTTCCTAAAATTTAATTACAGGTAAGAGGAACTCTGTATTATGATAATTTAAGATCACAGGGATGGATTACAATGATATATTCTTTGGTTTACATTACAGTTGATTGTGTGTTGTCGTGAGCAATAATCATGATTTTTCCCCTCATTTTGACATTTTTCGCTCAATAAATTTCATATCCAGGAACCTTTGTTCATCCCTTCTCATTGACAACTATTAAACAATTTGTATAGATTAGATTGCATGAGTGATATGTTCTTGAGCAAATTTTATTTCATATTTAAAAAGGTTGTCATGTATGGTTGTTAAAGAAACTATTTTCTAATCAATTACACATACAAGATGAGTTTTTCAGCAGGGGCATCCCATGGGAAGGTAATAGGGAGGTGAGGTGGAATAGAGGGCCTAGAGGCCAATATTCTCTATACACTTTGATCTTGGAACTCACAATATTTAGACCCATCTATTTCAAGATGGGTTTTTTAATTGGATTGGGTAGGGAGTGGTCCAACCTATGCTTGAAAGGCCTCCTTTCCAACTTTCGCAAGCCCCTCATGTCTTTGTGCCTCCTCATGTCTCACTATGGCTTGAATTTCTCAGTAATGGATGGAAGGAGGTTGTCCACCCGACAATCTCCCAACATGGATGGATGGCCCTAACTTGTCCTTACATGCTCCCCTTCTTATCAATCAAAATTTCCAAGCTACCCTTGTCCACTCACCAGTTCGGTCTTCCCATGCGAGTAAAAGGTTGAAAATAGAGGCCCTGTACTGACAAAGGAAAATCCACTTCTTCCCCTTCCTCACCCTCAATGACTCTGATAAATCTGTGTCCTCCCATATGCATTTGAGGGATGGTTTCTCATGTGATCAATGAGATTAGGCCCTAAAGGCTCCACCATCCTAAGGAAAATTTGGAGAGATCAAAAGGTGACAACAACAACAAGGGAAATATTGCCTCGAGTGGAAAATATGGATTTCAAGTTTTTTATTTATTAATTGATGAGAGGCAGGTTGATTTTTGAAATTTTGGACAACACACTATTTTTGGGATATATGGGTAATATATTTTGGAAATAATTTCAATTATCATTGAGATAAATTGTCAAATATGAATGTGATGATGGGAGTCTTTAGAAGGGATTTTTTGTTTGATTAAATAGTTGTTTTATGATTGTTAAAAGCTAAAGGGAGTTACAAAGGGGTCCCACCTACTAGTTATTATTTATTTTAAAACCCTTATTATGATTTATTATGTTTCCCATAGCTAAAAGCGTTGGTTGAGTTTTGCTTAACAACTAAAGAAGTGTTCAATTACTTCCAACCAATTCTAATTGCTTAAAGGCAAAGGAAAGGAGACGGAGTGGGAGAATAGAGGAGAAGCATACTAAGGTTTATCTTTGAGTTTTGTTGAGATAATTTGGTTTTCATTCATTCCTTAATTAATTAGAAGCCTAATTATCTTTTATGATAAAGGGTCCCTATGCAGGACAACAAGATCTAGGGGCTGAATTACATCATTCAAACACTTTTTTTAAGGTGTTGATCTATCTTTGATAGTTTGTTTAGACTTGTCTTTTGTGAATTAGATTTCCTTATTTGAAAAAGGATATTGTGCAAAGTCCAGTTGGCAGGGGAAACAATGCATTGGAAATCTGATCCAACTTTAAAAGTTTAGTTTTATTTTCTATCAGTCCTTTTGTATGTTTCATCGGGGATGTCTAAGTTTGACTTTGGTCCAAACTTCCTGAGGAAATTTTGTAAAAATATTCTTTGATGGTGGAATGAAATAAAGGTTTTATTTATGTCTCATCTGTTTTTGATTATTGACTTGGTGTCTTTACTCCTGTCTTTATATTTATTTTGGCGTCGATATGTTCATAAAATTACATAAATAATGATTTTTTTTCAGCAAGATTTTATTTATAAAAAACAACTTAATCACTTGTAAACAATACTCATGAATTAGGATATAAATTTTGATGGCTATAAACCTAAGGTAATATTCCCACATCTATCTTTCTTTAGAAAAGAAGGATCTGAAAATGTTTAAGATCATTTCATATCTTTTCCTCAACCACAGGTTGTTGAAATGTCAATTTCATTTGTGGAATTTGTTCTTCTGTTAAGCCAGATCCCTTGCTCATCCCTCGAGCTTCTCTGATGATACAGGGTAAAAACCAAGGTTCAATGCTTCAACAACGCACCAATAGGCCCTAACTACTGTCCCTTTTGGCAACACACAGCCAGAAGTCGATGAAGTCTCACCCGAGGTAGTGTAGGGGTGGTTGTAGGACTCGGTGTCTACAACCAAGCTAGGATGCAGTGTGTGATTACAACACTTACCAAAGCACTTAGAAAAAAATATATAGTAGTTCTTAGATCTCATTCACATGCATATTAAACCCTTATTATAGATCAACCACCGATGCCCAGTAAATATCAAGTACTTTCAATCAATCAATCCAACACATGGCATTAACTCAGATCTAGCATTTCATCATCCTTAAGCATTAAGAAACAACGTAAATGCATTCATTATACATTTATAACAAAACACTAAGTAGATAATAGTATAAATCACACCGCACAAAGCACATCAAGACACAAGATGTATGTGGTTCACCCAGTGGGGATACATCCACCAACTTCTTCTTCTTCTTTATTAGTATTTCAATCTTCTTACATTCACAAATCCTTAATATCAACTTCGCAGAGAATAGGATATATGCGCACTCTTCACTAGATCCTCCTTCCCAAAATCAATTCAAGGCACATAACCAAATCCTTATTAGCACATAACCTTACTAACATATCATGCACATAACCAATCAGCCAAATCTCTTACATTGCTTGCACTAAGATTCTACTACTTTCTACATTACATTCCTTCCTATATATACTTTTACAAAAGACCTAAACATGGGTAAACCAACGGGCCGACATCCATAACCCATTACATAAACCATAGTAAACCCTTTGCTCGGTCCATAAGCCCACAAAACAAATGATATCCGTCTTGGCTCACTAGGCCTCCATCCTTTGAACTGACTGGCCGAAGTCCCAGAAGTGGTCAAACATGAGAAATGTTTCCTAAAACTTTGGTCAAGGGACAACATGCCCCAACACTCACCTGTGACTCATCCTGAGTCACTCAAATATGGGCAACACTTCTTGAAGGCCTCGAGTTGCCTCGAGGTTGTTTAACTTCACCAGAGCTTCCTGCTTGGTGAACTCTTGAATCAATTGCTCTATACTTGAGGGCCCTTCTAGGCATTATTCCCTTTGTCATGACCATTTTAGTTCAGCTCTGAGAACCTTGTCCTTCCAATATCTTCAAAAAGTGTGCGGGCTTCATCCTGCACTAGTTGGAAGTCTACATTACAGCTTCCATTAGTCTGCTCTAGATGGAAGTGACATGTTGTTGTATTGCACGTTGTTCCTGTGACCTCTTAATTTTCTCAACTGCAGTGAGTATCTTCATCTACGCTTTCATGGGTGGTTCCCTCTTGCTACAGCTTCCTTGAGTTGTGCTTCGGTTCCCTGTCTGGATCTTCTATGTGAGGCATTCATAGGTATGCACACTACATTTAATTAATTTCTTACATTCTAATGCAAGTGCCTTGATCCTTCTAACTACGCTCCTAGCAAATTCCTCCCTCTAATCACGCACACTTTTGCGAGTGATCGGTACTTCTTGGATTTCTAACTCTGTTACTCTCACCTGAAACTGGGGAATGGCCTCAACAAGATTCCCCACTTGAATCTCAGCTGACTCTTCTTCCTCCTATGCCAAGCTTGGCACAGAGAGAAGTGTTTTATTCACTGCCTCTTTGATCGTAGTCTTCTTTGCGAGCAACTGGTATTTTTTCTTCCTTTATCTTCGCATTGTTTTGCTTGAACTTCGCTTGAATTTCATTTTTTCTCCTTCTCGTAGGCGGTTATGCGGGACTGTGCAACTCGTAGTTTCTGTAAGACCTCCTTTTCTTGCTTCAAGGTTTTGTAGCCTTCTCCTTTCTTCATGGATGCGATGAATTCGAGACTGTTGCATCTGCTAGCCTTTACCGGTGGAACAGGCTCATCCCCAATTATTGCAATCTTCAAATGAAGGAAGGTGTAGTAGATATTATTATGATCGAATGGATGGCTTGTTCTATGTCTTTCAACTCCTTCTCTATTATTTCATGCCTGTATCCCAACAATAAAACATTTGTTGTACGAGGGGTTCAACTTCAACAAGCGCAAAAAAAAAAGGCCCTAACTATTGGCCCGCTCAACCTTACACCGGCGGATGAAGTCTCACCGAGGTGAAGTGGTTGTGGGACTCAAGTATTATACAACCAAAGGCTGGGACGATATATGTGATTGCTTAGAAGGAACTTTAGACAACAATAAGTATTAGTTCTTGAGTTTCATTCACATCGTAGATTAAACACTTATTATATATCAACGTAGTAACAGTAAAGATCAAGTACTTTTAATCACTTATCACATAGCATTAACTCATATCTAGAATTACATCATCCTTAAGCATTAAGAAACAACATCGTAGCCATTCGTATACATTATAGCAACAACACTAGGTGAATGTAGCATAAATCCGCAGCACAAGAACGTAGAGACCGACATAGGATATATTTGGTTCACCCTAGTGTGGGGCTTTGTCCACCAACTTACTCTTCTTCTTTATTAGTCTTTCAAACTTCTTACATTCATTTTGTCTTGTGCACAAAGCTATAGAGCCAAACTCCGCAGAGGAAAATATATCTACGCGCACTTTTCTAGATCCTCCTTCCCCAAATCAGATCAAGGCACAAAGCCAACTCATTATTAGCACAAAGACTTACTAACATATCATGCACATAGATAATCAACCAAATCTCTTACATTGTTTGCACTAAGCTTCTACTACTTTCTACATTACTTTCCTTCCTATATATACTTTTTACAAAAGTCCTAAACATCGTTGTTATGGGATGACATCCCTTAACACATTACTTAAACCCTAGTAAACCCTTTTCTCTATCCACAAGCCCACAAAACAAGAAACATCCCATGATCTCCACTCTGCTGGTAAATAATCTTCGATCAACACAGCCGAGGGGGTCCAAAAGTGGTCAAACATGACCAATGTTTCCTCAAAGGTCAGTCAAGGGAGATATGAGGTCCCCAACACTCACAGTGACTCATCTGACCCTTAGATATCAGGCAGCACTTCTTGAAGGCCTAGATATTAGCTCGAGTTGCCTCGACTTCTTTGCTAGAGTCTCCTTCTCGGAGAACTCTTGAATCGGTTATGCGTATTAGGCCCTTCCGGGCATTGTTCCCTATCCTTGACCATCCCCGGATTCTAGCTACAAACCTTGTCCTTCCAATCTCTTCAAAAATCGTGAGGCTTCATCCTGCACCGACTAGAGTCTCATTAACCAACTTCCATGACTCTTCTCTGGATGGCAGATGTCTAGCTGATTGAGCTATGTCACGTGATCTCTTCATTTTCTCAAGCTGCGGTGAGTGACTTCATTTGTGCTTGCATGATGGATGCATGTTGTTATTGCTTCTGAATGTGCTTCCCATTTCCTCATCTTTGGATCTTCTACGAAGTTTTAGGTCTACGCACTACGGTTACTTAATTTATTACATTTTGATGCGAGTTCCCTAATCCTTCCAACTACGCTCTTATCTGCTTCCTCCCTTTGATGGTACACTTCTTGCGATTAGCGGTACCACTTGGGTTCTTTTCAGTTTACTCGCTTGAAGCTATTGGATAGCCTCGGGAGAGCTTCCCCACTTAAATCTCGACTGACTCTTCTTCCTATCACATTGCTGTGACTTGAATCTCGGCTTAGCAATTGAAGTTCTTTAGTCCACCTATTTGATCGTGGTCCTCTGCGAAGCGGTGGTCTTTTCTTTGTGCAGCATTTTTCCTCATTGAGCTGTTGAATTTCATTTTTCTCTTGCTGTGCAAATCAAATTTGATCTAAGGCCTCCTCCTTTTTCTTGCTTCAAGGATTTTGCAGCCTACTCCTTTTCTTCATGGAATCGATGAATTCGAGCCTCTCTTGCATCTACCAGCCTTCATTAGTGGGAGGGCTCATCCTCCCACATTTCTACAATATTGACGGGGTCGCAGTGGAGTGCTAGCGTGGATCAAATGGATGAAGCATTTGTATGTCTTTCATCTCCTTCTCTATTCTTCATACAACTTCTCTTACTTTGCTCAATTTCTTTGCAAGATATCCTCTAAAGAATCCTCCATGACTGTGATGATTAGACTGACATCATCCTCTATAAGAACATTCTTCGACTAAGGCTTATTAGCTCAGGGTCTTGTTTCTTGTTGAAGGTTTCTCTTGAGAAACCTTCCTTTTCTTCGATGTTTGGACTCGATTAGGGGGATCCTTCAGCGGTGTAATTTCTCCTTTGTCTTGCTTTTCTCTTTCTTCCCCTTGTTATTTTGGGTTCACTTTGTCTCCTCCTCCTCATGTGGATGAGGCAGACCCACTTTCCTCTGAGGCGTTGTCCTTGTCATCCAATTCGATGTTGACCTTTCTCCTTTTTTCTTCTTTTTTTTTTTTATTTGTAGCTAGCCTATCCATCATGTTTGGCCCAGGTGACCAAGGGACTTTTGATGATGTCAAGTTCAGAGAGTTCTTCATCTTCCACCGGTACAAGGAAATCTGCTAGCCATTCTTTGGTGTTCTCCTCCATATATTTTTCGATCGGCTTATAGTAGGACTATAGCTCCTCCTTACTTTCTTCCCACGATTTCACGATTGATGCTTAGATAACAATAGATGCATTACGCTTATTTAAGTGCAGTACTCGTGCAATGTATTCAATTTCATGCATGGAAATGATTCAATAGCACACTTCAAATGCTGGTAGTAATGACACAAGATAGCGTTTGATTGCCACTTGAGCCTTGTATACTACAGGTGGATAACCTTGGTATTAGCGACTAATGGATCAACTTCTGGGAATGTTTCTCCTTTTGACATATGCCAAGTGACAAATGAAATTAATGCAAGTAACCAAATGGAAATGGAATTCATAGCCCTGATTATGTGCTTCGCGACAATCCTTCTCAAGCTCATTGATGGGGTAACTCACCCAATTCATATGAATACCCTCCACACATTTTCCCTACGAGGTATAATAAATCCGGTGTGCATGGGATGTTTCTTCGGCGAGCTTACCCGGCTATAATGTAAAAATCTAGGCTCATTGTGCCATCCTATATGGAGGCTACTGCTAGCCTAAGCTTTTCCATTTTCTACATTACCATAGTCCTCCTTTATGTGTTTTGACAGGGAGTGATCTGAAGTCTTACTTGGGTAGAACTGTCGAGGGTCAGGTCCACGCATGCTTTCGATCTTGTGATGATGTGGATTAGTGAAAAATCCATAGTGACACGCCTGTCGAGCCATAGATATCATTCATGATAGCATGATAGGAGGCGTTTAGCGAAACATTAACCTCCTGGTGTTGACCAAAATGAGGATCTTCATCACGTTCAATATTGTTGATTGCGTGAGCTCCTTTATCCATGGTTGGGCGACAATGTGAGGCTTCTTCTCGGTGGTCTTTTTCAAATATCTATGGGGCTTGAGCATGGCATAGTTCTTCTTATCTATGAGGTTGAAGTCGATGTTCTTCAAAGATGGGATGTGTCCTAGATGGCAGGGTCCAGCTTCAGCACTTATCCCCTTTGGGATGTACTCACTAATCAACACGTACTCAAATTCATGTGGGATACTATCACGGTTAACCACTTGGCGATAAAGGTGGTATGTACTGCAGCAAGACTAGCGGGATCACTTCCACGTTAACCCGGATCGCTAACGCGATTTAACTTCTCAATAGTATGGCTAGAATGACATCCAGTCCGGCGAGGGGGATACTTGCAATCCCGGTCTATGATACTATATTTCCTCGGACACGCTCTCGACCATAGGTTCCGCGAGAATATCCTCGTTTCTCCCCTAACCGCGCTATGTTCACTCGACATTCACTCTTGTAATCAAATATATCGGGTAGAAGTGACGGACAAATGAGGTAATCAGGCGGTTAATCATAGCATGATATCGTCGATTCTGATTAGTTTTGGATAATCGTGGGTGGAAAAAGGTGGTCCCGGCGTAGTGTCTGACAGGTTAAATAAGTGAGCATCTTAATGAGTTCCTCCAATGGGAAGGAATGCATCAATCAATGTGAATCAGTTCATTATGGCACGGTCTCAGCGTCCAACAGTGGTCTATCCACCCATAAATTGTGTCTAGCCATTCCGGGCGTTATTCTAGCGATTGAGCGCCTCCAATGGTCATATTTCTTTTCCATGGAGAAGTCCCATTATGCACGGACCTTCTATTCTAGCGAGGTTCAAACCCTACGAAACTTCCTCATGCAAGGTTTCGGTCTACGAAGTCTTCCATATGGTATCTATAGCTTCTCGTAGATTTTCCAAATTAGCCTTCTTATTGAGCTTCCTTGCCTTCTTTCCTGTGATATGGGTCTCTAGATTCCTCTTTCCATTCTTATTCTTATCTTTTTCTTGTAGTGACTTCGCGTTGCTGATGTTCTTTCAAAGGGTTCAAGGTAATACCTCTTTTCTTACTAGGTCTTGGGTGGATATACTTTCTTATTGCATGAAGTGAGTTCTTTGGGTCTTCTTGCATTCTTTCAACCCGACCAACTAGTTCTTTCCCTCTGTTCTTCGACTTATCTTCTTGTTATTTTATTAATCGCTCTATTCTTTTGGTTATGAGGGTCCTTGGTTCTTTCTTTTTACGTTACGTGGCTTCCTCCTCTTCTTTTCTTGATTTGATCCTTCTCAATCCAAAGTCTTTCTAACAAAGAAAATGGGGTGATATTCTCAATAAACTTAATGACTTCAAGCTCTTCTTTAATTCCCGATGTTTCATGAGCAATCCTTAGGTTATGTGAGTAATCTTCCACATAAGGTTATCATCTCTCCCTCAAACAAGCCTATCCTTCGATGAGGTACTATAGCGGTTTCAAAACTTTCCAAAGTACTTCTGACATCTGATACTTTGTGTTTCTTCATCCAATTACAGGTCTATTAGCCGAGAAGTCTTCTATTCTTGTGACTATGCACTATTTTTTCCTTCAATATCTCGACAAAGTAATGACATCCTTGGTCATCCATTACTTCTTTGTATTACTAACATGGTCAAAGTTTCTAGAGTTCTTTCTTTCCGATTTTCTAACATATCCTTAGTCTCTTGACTTTCTTTATATTTTTCTTGTCTCTTTTTCATATTTTCAACTTTAGCATTCATCCTTGGGCAATCCTCAACCTCACTGACCAATAAATTTACAACAAAGACAAATGGGACACGTATGGGGAATTCTTTGTAAGAGATGTCATGGATTTTTGCAATTATAACACAATGTTATTTCTCTCTTTCTTTTAAATGAGCTCCATCCTTTCTAAATACTGGCATACCCGGGGATCCATGATCTTTGGATCTACAATGTAAAAATTCTTTCTAGGTTCCTGCATCCCACTTATTAGTCGAAAATTCTTTCAATGCATCAGAATAACATATTTTCTCTATTTCTATCAAATTTATTGAGATCAACTCTTTCTTCTAGTTGTGCCCTAACATTCAGATCAGGACAAAATGTATCAAACATACCTAGATTCATGCTTCGAAATAAAAATTTCCACTTATCTTACCCTTACACACGAGTACAAAGATTTAATAACTTACCTCTTTTCTTCAAATCAAGTTTCTTTCTTAGCATAAGAACTTTACCAAATCAAATTATAATATTTCTCACTACAACAGTGAGATCTATGCAAATCTTTCTCTTTTCCCTTGGTTCACAACATTCACTGGCTGAGTCCAGGCAACATAACCATTTTGTTGGCCGCGAGGAGACCAAACCAGTTTTAATGCTTCAACAATGCACCAACAAAACTAACTATGACCCTTTCGGCAACACCTATAGAAGAGATGAAGTCTCAGGAGGTGGGAGCAGGGGGTTTAGCCAGACTCGGTGTCTATGACAGGACTACATATATGTTGCATTACAACACTTAGCAAGAGCATTATTCAACAATATATATTGGTTCTTTTAATCTCATTCACATTACTTGATTAAACCATATTATAGATCAACCATGCATGTAGGTAAAAGATCAGTACTTTCAATCACTTAGCGCATAGCATTAACTTAAATCTAACATTCCATCATCCTTAAGCATTAAGGAACAACATCATATGCATTCATTATACATTATAACAACAAAAATAAGAAAGTAATAGCATAAATCACATCACACAAATCAGAGACAAAGATATCGTGGTTCTTGAGGTGGGGCTAGATCCACCAACTTCTTCTTCTTCTTCTTCTTTATTAGTCTTTCAATCTTCTTACATTATGCTTCTTCTCCTTTACGAATCCACGGAGAAGCCCAAATCCATAGAGGACGGGGATCTACGCACCTATGCTAGATCCTTCTTCCTAAGAAAATTAGTTCAAGGCACCGAGCCAACTCCTTATTAGCACATATCCATACTAACATATCATGCACATAGAAAATCAGCCAAATCTCTTACAAATCGCTTGCACTAAGCACACCGCTTTCTATATTACATTCATTTCTATATATACTTTTACAAAAGGCCTACAAACATGGGTAAACCCATGGGTTGACACATCCATAACCACACATAAAACCCTAAAGGTTCCTGACATGTCAATTTTGCAAGAATGACCCTAAAGACATGGTCCTCCAACATGCTTCAAAGGTATCATCTTGTTGGTGCATACACTCATGATAAGTTTGAAGATGAGATTTTCCTGGGGAATGCACGCCTAGGGCTGGGATGAGGTGGTGCAAAGGATAGCCAACAAACATGACCAGGTACAAGTCCATGAGCATGGATGAACAAGTGGAAACAATAGAGTATTCGGCTTAAGAGGCCCTTAGAGATAGGGAATAAATCATAGCGACAAAGAATACATAGGCACATAGAAGGGGATTGCTCTTGCTAGAAGGGGCACAAAGAATCATTGATCAATTGCAAAATGACCTTGATATGATAAATATAAATGGCCAGGGATTCCCACAGAAAATTCAATCAAAGCGGGGGAACCAAGGTATTTCGGCCAGATGAGACTTAGAGAAATCATCGGGTCAGAGAGAAAACCTCAGTTTCCCACCACCATAGATCCGGATCACTAGAGGGAAATTTTGATGACTGAGTGTTATTGGTGAAGTGTGAATCCAGATCAAGCTGGGAGAATTAGGTAGGTCGAGGGGTTGTCTAAACAGCGGATTTGGAATGGACCACCAGCGAGTTTACTTGGCTCCGTTGGCCGACTCCTAAGGTCTTCCTGAAAACCAAGAAAAATGATCACAGGCTAAAGAAATCTAAAGGGAAACTTCAAAGAGAAATTAATAAAACAAATAAAAGAACTAAACTAATAAAGGAGGCAGAAACTAATAAAACAAACTAAACTAACTACATTAATCTAACTATAAATTACTAACTACTTATATATACAAGATGCAACTATGGGTATAATAACTCAAATCAACTACCTAATTGTCGTACAGTATTCTTATTCACAAATGTACAATGCAAACAATCTACATATTTATTTAAAACCTGCAAAACTAATTTGCAATCTTCCCTACGACAGAGAAAGGTATTTTTTTTTATTTTTGTATTTATGAAAGAAAGAAATATAACTGAAATAAAACGATGTAATATAAATCTAACTAAACATCATTTATATTAAATTGCCAACATAAGCAGTGAAAGCATCTAACTAATTGACACGGAAGCGGCTCCAAGTGCATACAATGTGAATTGCTTCTTAAGTAGGAGTTAGTAGGAAGAAATTCACCACCCGTTTAGATCCTTAAACCCACCGAGGAAATGACCAGGTTGTGTTTCTTCTTGAAGTATCATTCTGGGACAAAAACGAGACATAAAAGAAATCATAGCAGTTTTCTGATGATAAATCTCAACAATAAAGGAAACCTATTGTCTGCAGAAAATTTATATAATAATTCAATCTATGAAGAGACAAAGCTATCTTTCATAAAATGGAATCAATAGCTGTATGTTTTCTTTATTTATGTGGAAGCAACAAGATATGTGTAACAGTAAGAAATTATATATCTTGCATTTGATTTAGATAGCAAAGGTAATACTAAACCATAAAGCAGAATGATATACAAAACTTGGAAACAAAGTGTTGATGTTGAAAAGCAAAGCTATGACAAAACATCAATTCTGCTCGGTTTGAATCAGAATTAAATATCCTTTTTCTCCCTGGCGGGGATGATCATTATTACAAACCAAAGGTTTTATATAGGTTTCTCACAAGGGGTAAAACTTCCTTGTGAATATGTAAATTGTTTTACATAATCTGGGAGGATATTCCCAAGATCCGATTCAAACTTAACAACCTAAGACAAAATAAAATCTAAAATATCTCCTAAACTTTTACAGCATGCCCATTTGATCACTAAAATTCATATGTACCTGAAAAAAGGCAAAAATAAACAAGTTTAAAGATATTTTGTTAATAAAATGGTAAAATCTGATCCTGTAGACTAGCTCCAGAATCAGCCCGGTAAAACTTCCTTGTGAATAATAGCAAATTGTTTTACAAAATCTGGGAAGATATTCCCAAAATCTGATTCAAACTTAACAACCTAAGACAAAACCAAATCTAAAATATCTCCTAAACTGTTACAGCATGCCCATTTGATCACTAAAATTCATATGTACCTGAAAAAAGGCAAAAATAAACAAGTTTAAAAGATATTTTGTTAATAAAATGGTAAAAATCTGATTCTGTAGACTAGCTACAGAATCAACTGATTCTGTAGCTGGTCTAATTTGAGAACAGATTTGTTTTAAGTCAATTAAAACTAACAGAAATATATTCAAATCATAAAAGCAAATATTTAATTACTAATTAAAAACAAGCAAATCACCTAAATCACAACAAACCAAACTGCTATGCTAATTTAGGACAAACTAAATCTTAATTGAATCTATTTTAATCAAAACAAAAATCAAATAAATCTTTGGTATGAATGCAACAAAATCCATCCATATAGAGACAAAAATCCTACATCCATTTATTTTGCAAATCAATAAATCCATTTAGAATTGAGTGAAGGGAATTAAAGATGAAATTTTTTTCCACCATATCCAAAGCATACACCAGCAGCTTCAGCAGGACGATTAGATTGAAATCACACCACTCCTGAGGATAGCAGCAGCACTAATTACCCACCTACAGCACTTTAAAAGAAAGGTTTGACAATATAAAACTTCTACCAAAAGTATCATGGATGGCCACAAGCCATGGCTGAGAGCATCAGCAAGTAGCCACGACTGTCCAAAACCTGGTAGACAAAGCTTTCAGAAGCAACCACTGCCTCTGACATTGCCCTGTCATTTCATGCTTCTCTTGCGTATGTATTGTCTTTGTTTCCTCTTGTTGGTATTCTTGAA
>SNQJ01S0005682.1:286478-312250 GCA_010110895.2 Picea sitchensis | reverse complement strand
TATATATATATATTGAATTGCTATTCAAATCTGTACAAACACCGCAGAGAATAGATAGAAAGAATAATAGTTCGAATACATTCTTTATTACTACAGAAATATAGTGATGAATTCAAAGTATCTTGCAAAAGAAACCATTTTATTCAATCGATCATTGTTCAAAATATTACAGTTGGAGTACCATAGACCAAAACTCCACAACCTCTTATATTGTAAACAGAGCTCTAAAAAGTATACACAGAATCTATATATAACCAAAGTTAATGTGCACAAGGACATGGAGCTCGAATACCTTTCGAGTAAGATGTTTCCTTCATCTGATTACACTGACTTGGGCAGCCTGCAAAGAAAGTAAAATGGGGGTTTAGTAAACTAGGCTAGCATTTTAATTATATGGAGATCAAATAATAAGAATAAGTCAAGGACAATACTTAGCTTGAGTCCCGACGAAGAACCAAATCGCCTTTTGTTCCTTGTGCGACGATCTGTCCACAATCCAAGAGGAGGAGGAGTGGACCCAAAATCGACTGATGGGTACCCTCGCAAAACAGAAAAGGGCACATCATTAATTTCATATATCCATGCATAGAACTTCACTTATAAAATCGAGAAAGCGACAATAAACATTTAGCATCGAGATAGACTGTGCATAGATTAATCAAACATGAAGCACATATTAATARTTCTCCAAACCCTATGTAGAGGACCAAATAAATAGAAGGAGTCGATTGTGGCAAAGTCAACGTTTAAACATAGACTACCTTTTATTCCCTGAAATCACATAATTGAATTTTCCGATTTGGGATAACGATCATGGMAAGGAAGTATTAAATTTATAAGCATTCATATAGGCTCACAAGATGTGACCCGAAGTATAATCACAACAGATGGGTTATTAAAATTAAATAGCGTTACAGAAAGGTAAATTATGCAAGTTGAGTGCATAGAAATTTACAGTAAGAAACCAATACTTAGGTTAAAGCCTCACTATGCAGAACGGTTCGAACCCTACATTTTCGTTTCGCATACACTTAGAAGATGAGGTGGTGTATGGTTTTATGCTTAGGTATGGCAGTTAACAAACAAGGATACTCTCTCCTCTATTAGTACAGAGTGGTCGACTCGGGAAAAACCCTTTTCATAAACGATTTAATTCTATAATTGTATTTAGACAAAATATTAAATGAAGGGTGATGTCGAGGTGGTCGCGGGTTAAACCACGATTCTTCTTGGCAGAGGAAATATTTTTACAATTAGAGGATACAAACAAATTGTCGTTTCAAAATGAATGAAACCCTCTTAATGTTGCTATATTTACACAGAATGTAAATTAGGAGATTTCCCACAGAGTGTTAATATTGCTATATAGTTACCCATAATGTAAATTATGAAATTTCCCATAGAGGGTTAATATTGCTACATATATATACAGAGTGCAAATTACGAAATTTCCTATGGAATCTTAACAGCATACAAGTCTGAATATTAGCAAACAACGTAGCAAGTCTCGGGGCAGCCAACCGAGAGGAACCCTCCACTCCCGAAACCATAAACACAGTGGAATCCCAGGAGGAAAACGCATGTGGAGGCGTACTGCCATACATTGCCAACCCTCAAACAGAGAAAATAAGTCTATACATTGAACCTCTCGTTTATCTACTTTGAACCTCTCAATTATTTTACATCGCACCAGACATAGAAGACATTATGGAATATGTCTCACGGAAAGCATACGAGACAGAACGTTACTCACCTTGTGCATAGAGGACCCGTATGTGCATGCCTCCTTCCATCGCTCACCAGGTCCGAGCTTACAAATTCATCAGCCATACACAACGCAAAGGCAAATTTTCATATACATCGCAGAGGCAAATTTTCACATACAACGCAGAGGCAAATTCTTGTTACAGGACTAAAGGGGCAACTACGGAGAACAACTTGCTACCTTGAGGTCCTCGCTAGAGGAGTAAACGCAGCTGGTACGCACCCTTACCTCTGCCATGTGAAATCGAGGAGATGGTGAGCCTGCATTTGGCATGTTTTCCTAAGTGTCAACCTTGAAGGTATGGGACAGGCTTCACTCGACTTATCATCTATCATAAATAGTTTTTGAACCACTTAATTGTCGAGTTATGTTAATAGTTGAACCCAAGAACGAAAGGACTATGTTAATAGTCGGGTAGGGATTACCAATGTTAGGTATAGGTTTATGTTTGCGGCACTATGACAAAACAATATGTTATGCATAGGTACCTTCTCGTTGCACTATGATAAACAATACATTGTTATGGTATCCATATGATAAACTATATGATAAACGATATATGTTGTTATGGATGGTGTTATTATTATGGTATCCATATGATAGTCTATGCAATAAACGATATATATTGTTATGAATAGTGTTATTGCTATGGTATCCATATGATAGTCTATATGAAAAACGATATATATTGTCATGGATAGTGTTATTGTTAGGGATAATCTATATGATAGTCTATAGTCTATAATCTATATTGTTTATTGGAGCTAGGATAATTATGTAGAAGTGGAAAATATGTGATTAATGATAGTCTATTACAGGATGTAATATGGATAACATGTCTTGACATAGACATGGTGGTTATTCTAAGGGCTATGACAGTCCTGGTCGCAATTTTCTTCAATACAAATAAGTATATGATTCTAATCCAATAATGACGGTAAATATGTTATGCATACAATCAAGATATATTTAATGGATTATCTCTATGTCGCAATCAATGTTGGAGAGTCAAGGAACTTTAATGTCCCCGAACCAAAAAAAAAATATTTGGGAAATTTGCGGTACATTACAAGATTCATGTATGAAGATGTAATTCTCCTAGATATCCAAAATAGCACTCGCAAAGAAGTCAATAAGGAGGATGATGTGGCAAGAGGAGACATGTACAAATGTATAAAAATGGTTTCCAAAACTGAAGGTATTGGACGACCAATTTCAAATAAAATCTTTCCCTAAGATATTCCTTTGGCATAAACATTGTTGAGTAAGAATCAATCGTAGGATAAGAGAGGAATTTTACTATCGAGTAGAAGCTACAACCACTTTAGTTTTGAAATCCTAAGATTCGATTGGTTTGGTATGGACAATATTTCTTGGGGGGGGGCGCGTTGGCCCCTCCAGAGGATGATTCCCTAGAATTTTAGGCTATGGTGGTTACTTCTGTCTAGAGTTAGAAGTCCTAGCCAACAAAATTTGTGAAGAAAGTAGATGAAATTCTGAAATTCTTGTTTCCTCCATCTATATCAAGGAACAAATACCTATCCCTAGTTGATCATGGTATGATGAGTCAATTTACTTGTATATGGCCATCCCCAAAAACTGTGGCAACTTGGATGGAAAGAAAATTGGAACACCCTCATCAAGGGCTCTATGAATCAACTTTTCTGAGACCGAGGATTTTTTTCTTTTCTTTTTTCGTACAAAGAAGACCTAGATCGGATCCTTTGAAGTGGTCCATACTTCTTAGGGGCTTGAGGTATGTATCTCAACAAATGGATTCCCAATTTCAGCCTTGAAAATGATGTTCCTTCTGTTGTTCTGATCTGGGTTCGCTTTCCTCATCTTCCTCTCCATTTTTTGAGTGATAATTCTCTATAAACTATTGGGATGTATGTTGGGAAATACACTGACTGAGTTGAACCCAAAGTTAATATATTTTCCTTTGCTTGAATTTGTGTGGAGGTAGACTTCGAGAAGGGGATCTCAGATGTCATTCTAATCTCTTTGGATAACTGGTAGCATGTGCAGCAGCTAGACTATGAGAATCTCCCCTTTAAGTGTAAGGTTTTCCATGAATATGGCCATTTTGCAAAGAACTACAAGGAAGTGGAAGCCCTAAACTCTTTGGGCATGAATAAGGAAGAGAAATGGCAAGAGGTCGCATGGATTTTTGGGCCACATAATGAAAAAAATCTGTCATCTAGAGGTGCCTAGATTGGATCCAAAAACCCTTCTTCAATTGTACCTTTGAATAGTTCAAAACCCTCTTACTCTACTCGACCGGTTAATGGAGCAACAATTTCCCCCTCGCACAATCGTGGGAACAATGGAGTGGTGAGCCAATATGAGGGTTTCTCTTCTTAAAATAGTTTTGAAGTGTATTTTGTCGAATATCATAATCGCATCGAAGAAGAGATGGGCATCACATTGGGTGCCATGGAAATCCAGGTGGAGCTTCCTTTAGTCTAACCCTCAATAGACTCTCAACCTACAATTGGCATCATTAAGAACCGTGAAAAGAAACACGTCCTTTTTTAAATGCCAGTGATCAAAAGGGTTTTATTTATCGGAGTGGAATATGGGGGTGATTTCAAGGATGAAAATATCAACTTCTCAGAATATCGGTGCCTTTCACAAAGGAAAAGTGCTAGAGATGAGGAAATGGATGATAGGGTGTCTCAGGAAATTGTGCCTAGGTGCTCTGGCATAAAATCATCCAAAATAGTTCGGGAGAAGCAGGCCAATAAAGACATTCTACTTATCTCATTAAACCAATCCAAGAATGATAGGGGGGTCTAAATCCTCAAAGAATCCTAGAGGAAATATATCCAATAAGGGATGTTCCCAATCAAACCCCTCTAAATTATGAAGTTGGTCTCCTAGAATTATAGTGGGTTGGGAAGTGACCCTAAGATAATGATTGTTAGAGATCTTTTTCAAGCAGAAAAAACCCTAAATACTCCTCATATAGGAGACCAAAATGAGTGCAGTTGGAATAGTAAAACTTGGGGAAAAGGCACTAGAGTTCAAATGCAACCATTGTTGTAGATTCAATAGGTGGTCTAGGGGGCTTTGCACAATCTCAAAAAAATATGAGGTAATTCTAAAATTTAGTTATTCAACTTGACACTGGATATTAACTAAATTCAAGTTGAGAAAATACAATAAAATTTTGTAGTAATTAATGTATATATGTCGAGAAGCTCACTAGATAAATATTCTTGTTGGAGGACTTTGCAAATTCTTACAGGAATTGAACTTACTACAGACTGCATTCTTGTTGGGGATTTTAGCATAGTCCAAAACAATTCAAAGAAACGAGGAGAAATTTTTGGTTTGGACCCATTTTGTTTGAAAATGAAGGAAATAATGGTTGATTGGGATCTGCTAGATATCATCCTGCAAAGGGGAAGACATACCTTGTCTAATATGTGCATGGGGCTAGGTCACATTGCTGCCATACTCAACCAATTTTTGATACACAATAGTTTTTAAAATGCTAATTCCTCAACAAACTCCTACATTCTTCCTTCCCTTACCTCTGACCATAAAACTATCTCTCTGCTCATTTTCCCCATACCAAAATATGGACCTCTCCCATTTTGTTTTAACCCCTTATGGCTCAACCACCCTGAAGTCTTCTCCTTGGTGGAAAATGATTGGAAAACTTAAGTCCCTAGTACACATGTTTTTATATTGGAGTCGAAACTCATTTTGGTCAAAATGGCCCTTAATAATTGGGCCAAGACTTTATTTATTCCCCCCCACAAGGAGAAAGAAGAGTTGAAATTAAGCAAGGATACTTTTCAAAGGAAATCGAAAATAGAGACATAACTTCTTATAAGCAAAGGGAGGAAATAGACTTGCAACTACAATACCAACGAGCTATCAAGTGGGAAGCGGAATAATGGAGATTAAAGTAACAGAGTTTGTGGATTTAGGCTAGGGATGGAAATACCAAGTTTTTCCATAACCAAGCTAAATCTAGGCTCTCCAAGAATAATGTGACCAACATTCAAGAAGAAGATGGTACTCATATTTCTGAATTTGTTGATATAAAAATGGTTTCCAAAAGTCACTTTTTTATCTATTTTCTCAAAAGCATGAGGCAGATCCCTCAAGTGTGCTTGAAATGATTGAAAGTGTTCCTTCTCTTGTAACTATTGAAAAAAAATTGGCCCTCACTCTTCCCATATTGGAAGCTGAAATATTTTCCGCCATTTAGAGTCTGGGGTAGGAAAAGGTTTCAGGTCTATATGGTTTCTCTATATACTTTTATAGGCAATTTTTGGGATTGATAAAATATGATTTAAAGCGCATGATGTAATATTCTGAATAATACTTAAGTCTTGGCGGGAATACCATTTCCTCATTTCTTTCTCTCATCCCCAAAGAAGCCAATTCCACCTCCTTTAACAAATCTGACCCATCTCTTTGTTCAACTTGTCTTACAAAATTTTCACAAAAATTATAGCCTCCCAATTAAAAAGTATCCTCCCTAAGATCATTTCACCTAATCATTGTGGTTTCATGAAGGATAAAAAAATTTTGGACAACATTGTGTTGGTACAAGAAGCCATTCAGTCAAGGTTCAAGGAAAAAGGGAAAGGTATGGTTATTAAATTATACATGGCTAACACTTTTGATAGAGTTAGGAATGCTTTTATTTCC
Organism: Picea sitchensis; assembly: GCA_010110895.2. Classification (NCBI taxonomy): domain Eukaryota; kingdom Viridiplantae; phylum Streptophyta; class Pinopsida; order Pinales; family Pinaceae; genus Picea; species Picea sitchensis. The sequence goes on along the minus strand of SNQJ01S0005682.1, from coordinate 305,814 downwards.
CAGGTTCTTTAAAAATTTGGGTCCAACTCTCAGTTTATAAAGTTACTTTTGGCATGTATAACCTTGGATAGCTCATTTAGTGAATGAAAGGACTATAGAGTTTTTCTAGATTAGCAGAAGCCTTCAACATGGTTTCCCTCTCTCACCTCTCCTTTTTATTATTATGGTTGAAGCATTAGGCAGAAAATTGGAGCAAGAAAGATTGATGGGGAACCTCCTTGGTCTCCCAATTTCCCGAGGTGTTAAAAATATTAACCACTCACAATTCACAAATGATATTATGTTGCTAGGAGGCACTTCATCGATTATTTCCACTCGGTTTAAAGACGTTTTGGACACTTTTTTGGATGCCTCGGGTGGAGATGTTAACAATCGAATGTGCCAAATTATGGGTTGGAATGTTCCTTCATAGAAAATGGGTGCAATATCAAGAATCTTCCAATTCCCAATTGCTGAAAAATGGGCCTCATTTTTCTATCTTGGCATCCCAATTTCATTGAAGAGCTCCACATCCCATGAATTACTACCTATCATGGAAAAAATAAACAGGGAGTTTGAACATTGGGGTACTCAATGGTTGCATCCAACTAGGGGAATCATATTAATTAAATATGTACTATTAACACTTTCCTCTCCACCATTGCTTTGCATTATTCACACCTAAAGGAACCACAAACCAGATCTCTAAAAGGTTAAGGGAAGTCTTGTGGAAAGGAGGGAAAATGAATTTTTAAAAACTTCATCTAGTTAACTCAAACTAAGTTATTTTCCCCGAGATTAGAGGCGGTATGGGCATTAGGAATCCAGAGGTAATGGATAAGACCATGAGTGCTAAACCTCTTTGGTGATTGATAATAGGTCATCCCACCTAGTGGAAAAAGGATTTGCAGGATAAGTATTTTACATGGAAAATACAACAATGTATTGAGTCCCAGCCTACAGTCCTTCAAGGATCTCCCATATATAAACTTTTTCTTTCTATAAAAGACAAATTCTGCAAAAAATTCCCATGGACCCCATGAAACAGATGACAGATTTGAATATGGGAGGATAACATTCTTGGTATGGTGCACCTTGTATTGAGGTTGGATTTGGGTCCCCTGTGAGTTTGGATGGATAATAACAAGATTTCTTCTTTGTTTGATATATCAGAGTGGGAGTTGTCCTCAAAAAGTTGGAAAATATGGAAACTCCTCACTCTTCCAAAGGTCCAAAAGTTGTCACTCCTGCTCTGCTTGTACAAAGGTCTAGAAGATTCATTTGGTTCAACACATGCACTGATTTTTTTATTCTTTGGTGGAAGCAATATTGTGGCAGTTTCAAGCAAAAAAACAATATGAAGTGTATTTGGATGGCTCTCCCTAAATACATTTGTTGGGGGATATGGATTGCTCGAAATAAGGCTATATTTCAAGAAGAAAAGAAGAACCCTAAGAGAATGATTAATAAGGTTATATCCTTGATGTGTGAACACATGGGATTCATGTTAAAACAATAGACCCAAATTTTGGATTTAGTTGAACAAAGATGGATAAGTAAGTTCCAACTCGCAAGCATATAGTCCACTATTAAAGCTCGAGAATCTCATCCTCCTATGTGGGTGACAAGGTATTCCAATCAATAATTTCAAGATGAGCTCACTCAACAACAGTTGCATTATCTATTCTTTGATGGGGCTTCTCGAAAACACCTAGGGGTGAGAGGAGTGAGGGGGCGGGGGGAGGGGAGGGATAATTAGATTTGGAGGAAATAAAGTAGCACATTTTGATTGGGGACTTGGCTAGAATTCAAATAACATTGCAAAGGCATGTGCCTTGTGGCATGGAATTCAAATTGCAAAATAAAAAGGTCTTCGGCAAGTAGTCATTCTTGGTGACTCCATGCTCATTATCAAGGCCATACTTAAGCATACTAGCATCAATAACAATCTTTTTAAAGGGATAATCTCTTGCATATTAATTCTCCATGAATTCTCCTTTACTGCTTTTCTCTTTTGGGTTTTTTCTTCCCTGCGCCCATTGCTAGTTGATAATTTCATGTTTGCGGGGGTCCTCAGAATTAATGAAAATGGATTTATGGAAATTGACAATTGGAGCTTCAAGGTTAAAATTATGAATGGAAAATTTTGTTCTTATTAGCATCTATTTTGTTATCTATGTTGCATTTCTTTTACTTTTTTGAGTAGAAAGAATTACCTCCTATCATCACAATAACAAATTAGTGTTATGTAAAAATATTTAAGAAGGATCCATCATTTATTTAATTTTGATTAGTAATTTTTATAGTTAATTGGTTATAAATTTAAAAATTGGTTTAAAATAGTTTTTAATATTTTTTAATAATCACATCATTTTAAAATATTGTTTATTAAATAATGTATTTATATTTTTTTTTTGTTTGTTAATTTGTGCAGGACCTGCGATTAACCTGTGGCTTGAGAAACCGCGACTCAGGGGCATCTAAGCCGTCAAAATCACCCGGGGATCGCACCCGGCCTGATCCACACCAACCCTTAACATGGTTAGATTTTTTGTCCCCGCAGGTTTCGAACCGGTGACTTTAACATCACGGAGTGGCTTAACAACACACTCCGTCACCGACTGTCCTACACCTCGGGGACAAATAATGTATTTATATTATTATAATAATAATTTTTATAATAATAATAATAATAATCTAACTTTAAGGTCATGACCAAGCTAGACACCAAATTGGTGTATAAGAACCCTTTGTTTGTGGGGCAAAGGACCCCCTTCAGACAATGATTTGACTGCTAAAGTATACAGTGGTGTACATACCCTACCCCCCTCTTGATTTGGATCTGTGACCTTCAATATATAATATTTTAATAATAAAAAATCCATGGAAAAAAAAAAACAAACTTAATTTTATTCATCCGAAGAGACAAAATTACATTATGTAGGTGCTTTGAGAGCGCATCTCTTGGGAGAGAGAAAGAATCCAGGGAAAAACAGTCGGCATATCATAAAACTAAGTCTAATAAAAGGGTGTTATGTTCAGAAAGAGAAGAGAAAAAGAGACAACAACATAATAAGTATAGTCCTGATGAGTCCAAAAGAAGGTCCATTAAAGACGAAGAAAAAGATGGAAATATAAACGTCGATAGTAGAGTCGTTTATGTGATAGTCTAGGAGATATCAACAAATAGTCAAAAAAAAATATACAAAATCTAGAAGAAAGCAAAATGTTGATGCCATGATCCATTAATTATAGAGTGAATGCGGGATCGTTGATAAAGGGGTGCTGATAGTACTCAAAAGACTTATCCCCAATGGATTCAGAGACATGCCTTTGACCAAAAAAGAGATACATCCCTGCTTTTGAAAGAGAATCTGCTACAAAGTTTTGAATCCTGTATACATGATTTAGAATAACAAAATTAAAAGTAGCCATAAACTTAAAGATCTCCTCCAAAATAGGCATGAGAAGAATATTATGACAAATTTGAACTTTACTAGTCCAATTGATGATATTCATAGAATCTCCAAAAAATTGATTGGATTGAACTTCCTTCTCCCCGAAGAATTGAAAAAGCAGCTTTAAGGCCATAAACTCGGCACAATTATTGGTCCATTGACATAGGCCCATTTTGATTTTGAAGAAATGGTTATCGGAGAGATACAACACTGCACCACCCCCACAGGATTGATTATCATTATGAGATTTATCAATGGATTCAGATTGGTAAACAAAGATAACAGGGTGTATTTTTCTTGAGGAAAATGAGATAAAATCGAGAGGCCCTGGGAAGCAATGAGATATGTAAGAGTGGGTTTATCCTTGAAAATGACAAAGTTACGAGCCAACCAAATGCCCCAACAAACAATTAAAGGTAAAGATTTAATTTTCTTTTGGACAGACACCTGAAGCGAGTCCTTCCAAGCCTATTCCAAAGAAGGGCCCTCCCAAACACATACTAAATTTAGAAGGGTCGAGGCTTCTTACCAAACTATTAGAGTAAAAGGGCAGGATATAAGAAGATGAAAATAGATTCATTGTCTGCTTTACATAGGGGGCACCAGCCTGGCCCAACACACTTCCTCTTCCACATGTTATTCGAGGTAGGGACCTTATTATTTATAGAAGACCACGAAAATGTTGGCCTTCTAAGGGAATATTAGCTTCCATAACCCACTCCACTACCAACATGGTTCCCTATGAAGAATTGATACATTAAGAGCAATATAACCCAGTTTGGGTGTGTAAACCCCATGCTGAGCCTTTTTCCACACCACTTCGCCCTCTTTGTCAATCAGCCTAATATGACCAACCCTAATAGCACACATAAAATTATCCCAAAGAATGTCAAGATTGTCTTATAGTCCCAACAGAGCTCCTCCACCCTTGATGCCACAAGGAATTTGTTACCAGATCCAAGGCTTGATGAAGAAATAAAATATCATGTTGATGAAGCCAAGCTAAAATATTGTCTCGCAAAATATGTTAATATATTTAAATAAATTATATATATAAATAATTAATTATAAATTTATATATTATATTATTACTTATTCTTTTATTATGCCATAGGCATATATTAGAGACAGGTTTTGTACAAAACCTGTCAACAAGAAAAACTTGTCAACCAAAACCTCTCAACCAGGAAAACCACCTTATCACTCCAGTTGTTGGCCAAGCAAAACTTGTCAACCAAAACCTCTCAACTAGGAAAACGACCTTATCACTCCAACTGTTGGCCAAGCAAAACTTGTCAACCAAAACCTCTCAACTAGGAAAACCACCTTATCACTCCAGCCGTTGGCCAAGCAAAACTTTTCAACCAAAACCTCTCAACCATGAAAACCACCTTATCACACCTTATCGCTCAAGCTATCATGCATTTAATTTCTTCACTTATTTTATTTTAATACTTCAGTGACATCTTCCACACAACAAATCATAATGGACGTATTTATTATTGATGTGTGCTTTTAATACTTGGGTGACATCCTCCACGCACAGTGGTGATGGTAGTTGAGTACACACAATCTATTCATAGATTTTAAAAATCTGTTTTAATACTACTGCTTCATTAAACATATAAAATCATATCAACTAATGTACGAATGGTTCTATACATCAAGTTCCATGCAATAAGCCTTGTAAGAGTGGTTAAAAATCAACTTGAATTCACAGAAAGGACAATATTCAAAGACACATGCTACAAGGTGCAGATTTCATGAGTGAACTAAAAAAAATTGCTTTGCGATTTGAGGAGAAGATTTACATAGTTGCTATGAATCTGGTGTGTTACTCAATTGTTCTGACAATTTTCTTCTGAGGATAGTAGATTTGATCAATTTTTGTTATCTTACCTGTAGCAGTTATGGTATAATGAGTAGTGATCTGGGATTCTTCTTTGGTTAGAGTAGTACGCCTAGTTGGATTAATGTTGAGATCAAAAGTTTTTATGTTCCAGTTTTGCATTAAGTCTATCAGACTTTTGTACCTTGAAAATATACATCAAGTTCCATAGCTCATGAATTCTGGTGCTCCAAGAGTTCTCTTTGATAACATATACATACTATTGTTTGTTTCGGCCTCTGATACCAACAACAACGTGGCCATCTATAGTATGATTCCCAAAAATTCCTTCAAACTCATGCACTACTCTCCCTATATTTTCGCCAATGTCCTCATGCTCATGAACTGGATCCTCAAATTCAACATTATTCTTCTTGTCCTTCTATGCCCTTTCCTTTTTAGTCAATCCCACATATTTTCTTTCATCCCTGTGCCCAAACCCAAACCCCCTCAAATATGCCTTGCTGCCAGCAAAAATCACAGTGGGAAATCCTTCCCTATCCTTAACAAATTTATACTCAAATTCATCTCTTCCCTGACTAAATTTTTCAGGAATACCTTTAAGAAATTTGGCCCCAGTGGACGACTTTCTGCTCAGATCTTCACCATACTCACCCACAGTGTTGAAACAGAATCCCACCATGCCTTCTTCTATAACACCCTCCTTGACGGCCTCCATTAGCTGGAGCAAATGCATATTGCATGTATTCCCCTCATACAAAACAAAAGATATACCCACTTGGGGTTTGTTCATGTCTTCCTCGGACAACCCCACAACATAGAGGACAGTCTGTGATCCTCCTTGCAACTTGGGTTGGGTGACTCTGTTGTTGTATTTGTTTAGCTTGTGACTCGCACCCGCGTCCTCCACAGTGGTTGGAGGCGCCTCCAGCTGAGAAACAGATGAAGAGTAAGAAGAAGCAACACAGATGAAACTTCGTTGGCAGTTCCATGTAGTTCTATTAGGACTGGGACTCGGTCTGGCGAGGCATATATCTTGTTGGCCATAATAATGCAGAGGGGATATCTCAAATCAACTAGGCTTCCAATGGAGGATGTATGCATGACTCTTTTATCTGTTGAAAGATTTGAGAAGTTTGAAGGTAAGTTGAAATGGATCAGAGATGGGAGAGAGTGAAATGTAACAAGTTTTTTTTTTCCGAGATTGAATGGTTTTAGGCCGCCAACGATTTTCCGAGATTGAATGGGTTTAGGCCACCAACAAAATTAGTGAAGGCTTATAGTAGGGATAACTAAGTATTCATCTTTCTTTTGTCTCAGAAAATTGACCCTCTTGGATATAGTCAGAAGGGACAATCATGGATAGAGCTTTATTTCCTAGCCACTTCAAAAGGAAACTTGCACATGCCCTTTCAATGAGGGACATAACATCTATGATTTTAGGACAGACATCAGGTGACCTAATTGCCAATTCACTACTATTTATTATTTTCTTTACTGACACACAATACTTGAAGAAAATATGTAAGAAATATGACCTTTATGGTTAATATATAGTATATATCATCACCTTTATGGTCAATATGGAGTTTTCTCAGCCTCTTATAAGCATATTGCATGATGTATCAAGGATCTACACATAGAAATTCCCTAATAAAGAGATCGCTCTGATAGATAAGAATCAGAAGATTAAGTGTGCTTCATCATCGATAAGATACGAACAATGTCTATTAATGTAAAATGAGACTATCTCTGTCACTCAAAAGATACGACTTAATTGTCAATTAAAGGGGTTCCAATGGATATATGTTGCTTAAAATTTAAAACTGAGTAGCATTACATGGCAGTTGTGAGATCCTCTTCTGTAATGTCCCCCACCTCTTGAAGAAGAGATCTGGAAGACGTAGTGGTCTAGTTGTCCCCACTAGGCCATAGTCTCACACTGAGGGGAAAGGTCAGCTAGACTAAAAGTTATATTTTTAAGTTGAATTGAGAAAGAAATACGTTAAAAGGAGTAAAAGATAACTCAACAGAAGAATAGAAGTTAACCCTGGGAGTTAACCTAACTCAACAGAGAATTACAAGGAAAAGTATAAGTAAGAGGTTGGGACGCACCTATTATTCATGCTGGTTTTGGCTTAGTGTTTGCTATTGCTCTTGAGCATTCAATTTGGGGGTTTTTCTATACAAACCTTTGTGAGAAACTCAGTGGTGAAATATCCACTCACCTTGTTCCACAGCTTAGTCTCGGGGATGAAAGACTCCACCACACCATTCCATTCTCAGTCCATCTCCATCCAGCGCTTCAGAATTTAGCAGGCCATACTGTTATTGTGATTCCAACAAGGGCGCACCATCATCTAGAGGGGGCGTCCTGTGATTCAGTAAAACTCAGATCTAGATGGCTACACTTAGAATCTGAGTCTGGAACTTCTCCTATGGGTTTCCCATAGCCTGATCTACATTCCTGGGGAGTTCAGGGCATTTGGAGGCTTTCCTTGTCAGGGTCAAATCACCTAGGGTTTTCAGGCATCAAGGAGGGCACAACTTCAACAGAAGGTGCAGAAATTGGAGGAGTTTGCCTTGGACGTTCAACTTGAGTTTTTAGGAGGGGAATCCCATCATCCTGATCTATCACCTGGCCAAGTTTGGACTCATTTGGAGTCTTCCTTCAGTGGAATCGATTTATTGAGGGTTTCAGTCCTCTATGGGAGCGTGACACTCTTCAGCTGGAGGGTTTGACAATTTGTAGTGATCTACATTTCTTATCCATCCTTCAGAGGCTTATTTTGTATTAGCAGGGCATTTTGTAGCAGCTCATATCTATTGTCTTCCAAGCCATCTGATGATTATTCCAGATCGACTATCTATTGTATTGGTTCTATATTGCTCATAATAAAAGGCCAGATCTTGCTTGTGCTTTTATATCTTGAATGTAATATGATCTTCATGTGTTGAATGAATCTTGTATGAATGCACTGAATAAATGGATAACTCAATAAACACCTGCACAACAAAAAATCAGTGGTAGTTAGTGATCCAAGCGAAAAATTTGGCTTGGGATCATTACAGTGGTATCAGAGCTTTGATCCTCCAAACCTGTGGAAGGATCGACGCATGTAGAGGTACAGTGGTATTTTCATGGGTCGAAGGAAGAAACCAAGCAGTGAGACAGAGGTCGAAATGGAAGGGTCAGGGGATGACCATGAGCCTCTAGGCTTGGCTCTCATAGCAGCAGACTTTAGGTTTGGCTCTCATAGCAGCATATTTTGACAAGTTTCAGACCATCAACTGCATGGAAAGCACATTGGTCCAACACTTCGATGAGTACCATGAAACCAACAAAAGAGGACAAGCCGAACTCTCTGAAAATTTGAAGAGAGTTGATGAGAACCTGCAGATAATGAACAAGAATCAATCCAAGTTAAATGAACTTCTGATGCAAGTGACCCATCAAGGGAAGAACCCTGATGCATATGGGAATAAGGAGGTTGGTGGATCCAGTGGAGACCATGAGGAGATCAGATATAATCTGGAGAAAGCACCCAGATCCGAAGGAAGTCTGGAAGGAGACACGGCCCAGGGTCAGATGTGTAGCAGGGTCAATCAGAGGTGATACATGCCTACATTCATAGATGAACAGCTTGGCCAACATTCAGGCAGTAGAGATAACCCTAGAACTTACATGCCCACATTCACAGATGAGCAAGGGCAACAAGAACAGGTTGAAGACTTTGTGGAATAGCTGGCAAGGAGCACCAAGGAGTACTACAGTTTGGATATGAGGGTTCAAAGACAGATTTCCCTAGATCAGTATTTCCAACTCAGGTTCATAAACCAACCTAGGACGAACCACAGGGGCAGTTTTGAGTTTGAACACAGAGCAGGGAAGATAGAGATTCCATACTTTGACGGTACGGCCAAGATGATAGCACAGTCTTGGGTACAAAAGCTAGATACCTACTTACATCTCAACCCCATGAGGGAGATGGAGGCCATAAATTTTTCCACTGGGTACTTGGATGGCAAGGCTCATGACTGGTGGTATCACGGACTCACCACACTCGGCCACAATCAGATTGTGTCCTATACCAAATTCACTCTGAGGCTCATTGATAGATTTGATCAAGGAGATCCTGAGATGCATTTCCAGGAGCTCACCCAACTCAAGCAAACAGGTACGACTGAAGTATATATTGATGAATTTCAGAGGTTGGCAGTTATGGTACAAGATATGTCCCCGACCAGGCTCATGATGTTTTTCACAGAAGGGTTGATGGAACCCTTAAAAGGTTGGGTAAAGGCTTTCAAACCCAACAACCTACAGGGGGCCATTTGGAAGACGAGGGACTTGGGTCCAGCTGCTAAGCTTAAATTCATACCTAGAGCACCTCTTAACAGTGGGGGAAGAGACCAAAGACCGCCATTGAATCAAGGAGGATGGGACCCTAAAGGTTTTGACAGGGGCTGTGGCAGGATAGATGATAACACCAGGAGGGAATTGAGGAGGAAGAAACTCTGCTTCACTTGCAAGGAACCGTGGAATCCATCACATAAGTTCATGGGACATGGCTAGGTACACTTTATAGAGGTGACCTCGGACAATGAAGAGGAGGAAGAGTATGGTCAGATACAGAACATTGAGGCCGAAACTTCAGAGACAACAGAAGAGGAGGTTCCATAACTAGACTATGTGGCTAGAGAGAAGGCCACCTTGGCATCTATCAGTGGGGTACCCAAATTCAACACCTTCAAGATGAGAGGGGTCTTGCAAGGATAGAGAGTTTCAGTTCTGACTGATGGAGGAGCTTCCCACAATTTCATTGATGCAGCACTACTGAAGAGGAGGCACATACCTACAGTAGAGTTTGAAGGATTCAAAGTGGAGGTAGCAAGTGGTAGTACTATGCCCTATGACAGATACATCCCAGTTATGAAGCTCACCTTGGGAAGGCATGAGCTAGTACAATATATTTATGTGATGGATCTTCCATACACCAACATCATCCTAGGGGTACAGTGGCTCAACACTTTAGGGCCTATCACCACCAATTACAAGACCATGGAAATTTCCTTTGTAGAGGAAGGAGGACAAAAGGTTGTGCTCAGAGGAATGACAAGTAACTCTGCTAGAGTGGTCACGACCAAGATGATGGAAGCCATCTTCAGGAGGGAATAAATTGTGTACGCAGAAGAATGTAAGGTCTCAACACGTGTGGATGAGAAGGGAAAAGTGCACTACACCCCGGAGATTAAAAAGATTCTTGACAAGCACCATAAGGTGTTTGGACTGATTCCTCCAGGTGTGCCACCAGACAGAGGGTTTGAGCACATCATTGAGCTAGAAGCAGGGGCTAAATCAATTATCACCACACCCTATAGGCATCCCAAGAAGTATAAAGACGAGATAGAGAAGGCCATCAAAGAGCTTCTATACATGGGACACATCAGGCCGAGCTCAAGCCTGTTTGCTTCTTCAGTAGTCTTGGTCAAGAAGAAGGATGGAATGATGAGAATGTGCATTGATTTTCGGTCTTTGAATAAAAAGATGATCAAAAATAGGTACCCTATACCTAGGATTAATGAGTTACTGGATGAGTTGCATGGAGATATCTATTTCACAAAAAATGACCTTCGTTCGGGCTACCATCAATTCAAGATGAGGGAGGAAGACATCTCGAAAACAGCCTTCAGGTGTCACTACGGCCATTATGAGTTTTTGGTAATGCCCTTTGGTTTAACCAATGCCCCCGCCACATTTCAGTATTGCATGAACCATGTGTTCAACAAACAGCTGAGGAAACACTTGTTGGTATTCTTTGATGACTTTCTCATTTACAACAAGACATGGGAGGAACATCTCTGACATGTGGACCACATCCTATCAATCATGGAAGAATAGTCACTATACGCCAAGGAATCCAAGTGTGAGTTTGGGATGACAGAGGTGCTCTACTTGGGACACATCATAGGGGAAAAAGGGGTACAAGTACACCAGGAGAAAATAACAGCCATTAGGGAATGGCCTACTCCGAAGACACTCACAGAACTAAGGGGATTCCTGAGCCTATGCACATACTACAGGAAATTTGTCAAAGGGTTTTCTCAACTGTGCGCACCCTTGACTGACCTGACCAAAAAGGGGTCCTTCAAATGGAATGAAGAGGCCCAAGCCACGATGGAGAAAATGAAAGAGGTCATGAGCACCTGCCCAGTTCTAGCTCTTTCAGATTTCGACATACCTTTCACCTTGGAGTGTGATGCCTTAGGGGAAGGGATAGGGGCCATGTTGATGAAGAATAGGCACCCCCTTGCCTATGAAAGCCAGAAACTCAGGGGTCCTGAACTACTTTACATCATTTACGACAAAGAGATGTTGGCTATCATGCATGCACTAGCCAAATTCAGGCAATATTTGGTAGGAGCAAGGTTTGTGGTCAAATCAAACCATAACAGTCTTAAGTATCTATTGGAGAAAAAGGATTTGAATGAAAGACAACAAAAATGGGTAAGAAAAATACAGGCCTACGACTTTGACATTGAATTCGTCAAAGGGAAGAACAACGCAGTAGCCGATGCATTATCCAGGAGGCCATCCATTTTTGCCATGTCTGGTATGTCAGTTGACTGGAAGGATCACTTGATAGTGGAATATGCAAAAGATCAGTTCACTTGTCAACTTTTGGGCGGACAAATACATGATGACAACTTCAGAGTCATGAAGGACCTCATTTATTACAAAGGCCAAATTTTCTTAGTTCCTAGATCAGCTCTCAAAGACAAGATACTACATGCATGTCATAACTCACCAGTATCAGGTCATCAAGGCATCGATAAGACGTACAGGCAGGTGAGAGAGAGGTTTGCATGGAAGGGCCTCAAGGAAGATGTGATTAATCATGTCAAAGAGTGCACTACATGCCAAGAAAATAAGGATGAACACACACACCCTGCAAGACTGTTGTAGCCCCTGCCCATTCCAGAGCACAAGTGGGAAATTATATCCATGGGTTTCATCACCGGTTTGCCTAGAGCACAGGGGAAAGATTTCATTTTCATAGTAGTAGACAGATTGACAAAGTTTTCACACTTCTTTCCCATAGCCACAGACTTCAGCGCAACACAGGTGGCCGAATTATTTTTCAGAGAGGTGTTCAGATTACACAGCCTACCCAAGACCATTATCAGTGACATGGACAAGAGATTCATGAGTACGTTTTGGCAGGATTTGTTCAGATTAGTGGGTACGTCATTGACCCCGAGTACCAGCTATCACCCTCAGACGGACGGTCAGACTGAAATAGTCAACAAATGGGTGGAAGGCTACCTCATAAATTACATAGCCGGACAACAGAAAGCATGGGTCAGATGGTTTCACTTGGGAGAATATTTCTACAACACCACCCATCATGTGTCCATAGGAATGACACCATTCAAAGCTTTATATAGCTATGATCCCCTTTTCTTTGTGGAGATTTCTTTTGGGGACAACAGGGCACCAATGGTGCAGGATTGGGTACAACAGAGCCAAGACATTCTCCGGGAGTTGAAGGATCATTTACAAAGGGCACAGAACTAGCAGAAGGTCCAGGTGGACAAACAAAGAGTGGAGCACACTTTTGAGGTTGGTGACTTGGTTTATTTAAGGCTCCAACCCTACCGACAGGCTTTAATTAAAAGAAATTGAGCAAAAAAAATACAACAACGTTACTTTGGGCCTTACAAAATCAACAGAAAGATAGGGGTCGTGGCTTATGAGTTAGAGCTTCCACCAGGCAGCCGAATACACAATGTCTTCCATGTATCTTTCCTGAAGAAGGCTATCGGCGAACACATCCACCCCATTGAGGTACTACCTCCCATGGATGAAGAAGTGTAGCTGGTGTTGATTCCAGAAGAGATATTGGAGGTTCGAGAAAAGAAGCTCTAGACGAGAAGCATTAAGGAGTATCTGATCAGGTGGAAAGACTTGCCCATTGAGGATGCCACATGGGAGAATGAACAGATGGTACGCGAAGTAGGTTTGGAATTGCTTGAAGAAAAACAATTTCAAGCAGGGGAGACTGTAATGTCCCCCACCTCTTGAAGAAGACATCTAGACGACGTAGTGGTCTAGTTGTCCCCAGTAGGCCATAGTCTCACACTGAGGGGAAAGGTCAACTAGACTAAAAGCTATATTTTTAAGTTGACTTGAGAAAGAAATAGGTTAAAAGGAGTAAAAGATAACTCAACAGAAGAATAGAAGCTAACCCTAGGAGTTAACCTAACTCAACAGAGAATTAGAAGGAAAAGTATAAGTAAGAGGCYAGGGCGCACCTATTATTCATGCTRGTTTTGGTTTAGTGTTTGCTATTGCTCTTGAGCATTCAGTTTGGGGGTTTTGCTGTACAAATCCTTGTGAGCAACTTAGTGCTGAAATATCCACTCACCTTGTTCCACAGCTTGCTCTCGAGGATGAAAGACTCATCCACACCATTATATTCTCAGTCCATCTCCATCCAATGCTTCAGAATTTAGTAGACCATACTGTTCTTGTGATTCCAGCAAGGGCGCACCATCATCTAGAGTGAGGTTCGATCCGGCTTATCTAGAGGGCCTGGGGACATTCCGACACTTGGGTTTTGTCTGCAGGGGCAAGACCATCAGTTTGAGGGTTTTTCTAGAGGGTTATCATCATCATATATTTATCTGTAGATTGGGATGTCTAGGAGGCTAAGGGGGCGTCCTGTGATTCAGTAAAACTCAGATCTAGATGGCTACACTTAGAATCTAAGTCTGAAACTTATCCTATGGGGTTCCCATAGCCCTATCTACATTCCTAGGGAGTTTCAGGGCATTTGGAGGCTTTCCTTGTTAGGGCTAAATCACCTAGGGTTTTCAAGCATCAAGGAGGGCGCAACTTCAGCAGAAGGTGCAGAAATTGGAGGAGTTTTCCTTGGATGTTTAGCTTGAGTTTTCAGGAGGGGAATCCCATCATCCTGATCTATCACCTGGACGAGTTTGGACTCTTTTGGAGTCTTCCTTCAGTGGGATTTATTTATTCAGGGTTTCAGTCCTCTATGGGAGCGTGGCACTCTTCAACTGGAGGGTTTGACAGTTTGTAGTGATCTTCATTTCTTATCGAGGCCTTCGGAGGCTTATTTTGTATTGGCAGGGCATTTTGTAGCAGCTCATATCTATTGTCTTCCAAGCCATCCGATGATTATTCCAGATCGGCTATCTATTGTATTGGTTCCATATTGCTCATAATAAAAGTTCAGATCTTGCTTGTGCTTTTATATCTTGAATGTAATATGATCTTCATGTGTTGAATGAATATTGTATGAATGCACTGAATAACTGGATAACTCAATAAACACCTGCACAACAACAAATCAGTGGTAGTTAGTGATCCAAGTGAAAAATTTCGCTTGGGATCATTACATTTTCCCTGTCTTTCTTGTATGGTGCAAATGTGAATAAATTTGAGGCTCCTATAAGCTGTAAACTCAGATCTGAAACACCATTGTTTTAGGACAGTTTAGTACACACACATAGATCTGTTCTTGTTGTTGTTTACGACAGCTAATAGGTTTGTTTAATGTTGAGTTTAAGGCTGCCTTTTAGGACAGGTTTGAAGCTCTTTTAATGTTGTTGTTCAAGGTTAATTTGAGGATAAAAACTGATTTCCAAAATTACTCATATTACAACCATTAAAACTTGAAACACATTTCTAGATATTTACACTAAATGCTGATAAGGAAATATGCAAACCACGGAAATGAACACTTGTGTTTTTGGTCAACATGACCCTGGAAAAGGTTAAAAACCCCCATGGGGAAAACCAGTTGGAGAGCAAATTTATTATGGAGTTTATAGGAAAAATTATAGCAAGGAAAACAACAAGCCAACTTAGCTCTTTTCACACGTGCCACTCCATTGTGTCACTGCGTAGATCTGTTGAAACACTTCCTTGCTACAAGAACATTGTCTATGAAGACATGAATATCCATGGGAAGTAGTGTAATGGGGAAGCTTACTAGGCCTACTTTTCGGGTAACTAGAAGAGCATACCTAAAAACCATGGGGTCTAATATACCCCATGAGTTAGAAAAACACTTTGTAGTTAAAAACCATGAGTTGGTATACATAAAAATATATGGTCAAACATATTAAATTTGCGTTCATCTTGGTAGGCAAGATATCCAAATTGTTTTGTTTTTTCTTTTTCTTTTTTTCATTAGTTTTTCACCACATGCTATAGTTCTTCAAAAGAGAGGAAGAAAAACAAACTAATAACACCAAAAGCGAGAAGCCTGTTCCATCCCTGCGAGGAACAAAAACAAACTAACAACACAAAAATCGAGCATCATGTTCCATCCCTGTTGCCTGTTTGATCTATGGGTACTCATTTCCCGAATTCAGACATCTTTGACATCAAGAGCGTGCATGACTCCCCGACCTTTTTCTTCTAATGGGACACACAGGTTTAAAGGATTTTGGGGACAAATTTCTAGGTTGGTAGGTTGAGTCGAACCCATGCCTCATCCTACATTATCCAGGGTTGTGCGAAAATCGACGCCATTTGCGGATTCAACTTTTACATGCATATATACCTGCATTATCCAGGCCTATGCGGAAACTGACACCATTTGTGGATTCAAGTTTTAAATGCATAAATGTCAGATGTGGATTGATGCATTAAGTTTCTTACCAGTTGAGATTAACACCAACATTTTATCCATCAATATTTTAAATAACGCAAATAAATTGTTAAAACTATTAATTATGCTATAACTGTGACATAATGTTTTTTAAATTCAAACCCTTTACGAGAGGACTGCCCATAACTTAGAACCCTTTATAAAAGTATTGTTCATATTTTCAGGCCCTTTGACAAAAGTGTTTCCCATGATAGGCCAAATACTTTTTTTCTAGAAGTACACAATCTATTGTAAACTCATCCTCTAAAAAGCATTGTGTTTTGAACTGATTTTGTTTCTAGCAATGTGCTACTTTTTATATGATTGCTTAGCCTACAAACAAAATCATCTTTCTCATGATGTAATAAAGCACTCAACTTTGAGATAAATACCCCAAAATCCATGATCTAAAATCTTTTTCAAGAGGCTCGATTGTAAAGTCTGGTGACAGGCTCTTTAGCTCACAATTCCTTGCTCAATGCTAGTAAAATAAGGTTTTTTAACACCCAAAATGAACCTGTATTTCAGGTGGTAACACTTCGTTAAAGTATGGATCAACAGGAGCATGTGTTAACTTTTTTTAGCCTTCTTTCTACCATTCTATGTGTCATGAATGTCTGACTGACGAGTCTTCTTTTTACATCCCATTGTTTTGACTTTACATGATATTGAGGCACTTCTAAGTTATTTCTATGATTGCTACAACTCGTGCGAGGTCACAAGTTCAAATCCAGAGGGGGGTAGGGTATGTATACCTCAGTAGACTTTACCAGTGAAATCACTGCACAGAGGGGGTCTCATACACCAATTTGGTGTCTGGCTTGGTTGTGACCTTAAAAATAGATTATTATTATTATTACTAAACTACGCAATGCATTTTTGGGTTGTTTGAAATCTTAACATCTCCATGTATATTCATTGTTAAACAATTGATAGAGATGGAATTACTCTCTCTCTCCTCGGGGGTTAGTTCTTACATTTTACATGCAAAACATCCATGAAAATCCCAGGAAGTAAACACATATTCCATACGTCATCTACATGCAAGAGCTTCAATACTTTCTATATTCAAGCAATTTTATATTAATCTATTCTAAATCCAATATAAATTGTTTCACAATTTGCTTTGGATATGGAGTCTATGTGGACTTCCTTTAAATACTCCAGACATTGATTCAACAACATGCATTTTCATATGTAATGTTTATATGGATGAATTGGCATGAACATCCATGGCATTATTATTATGTTATAGTTGAATCATTTAAAGCTCGTGCAATGATAGAGATGATGAAGTGCTAATGTTTTTTTTTTTACTTTTTTTCATAGGTTAAAAGCAGGAAAAGATAGATCATGAAGAGCTCTATTTTATTCATTTATGGGAAGAAGCTATTTTAAATTGAGCATGTAATCATTCAGTGTTTATGGTGGTGTATATAAGTAAATAAATTAAATACCATCCAATTGTGTATATTAACCATTTTAATTTAAATTATATAATTATGTTAGTTAATGAATATCTATCAAAATGCCTCAGCCATAAATACTGAAATGCTATGTGCTTGTAGGCACTATTTCACCTTAATACATCTTCGGTTTCTTGATGATAAACACCTTTCTTAACACCCCCTGCAAATCCCCAGCTCTGAGTATCAGTTTTGGTTAAATCCCCAGGTTGCCCATCTTTAATCTACGTTTTGTGAAACACATGTCAAGTTGAAGCAAAGAAAATGGTACTTTGGTAAATAAGCTCACTCAAATGCCAGCTCCAATCAACACTACAAAAACTCTCGGAAGGAGTTTACCCTCTCTGAAGCATCATGTACATGCACAACTGAAAGACTACCCAAGCAAACCAACACAGCTCCACTCGTGAGACATTGTTGAATAGAGTTCCAGTTACCATCAACTTTTAAATATATTCAATACTCATACCCATACCCATACCCATTCTTTCTTTTTTTTCACTTTCTCACATGGTAGAATAAATTATTATTATTCTCGAACCTCTTAAAAATTATTTTAATTTTTTTTAAATATTATTAATGTATAATATATTTTTTTTAAATAATATTAACGTGTATTTATTTAAATTTCTTTTTAAATTTCTTCTTTTTATTTTTTATTAAAAAATGATTTTTTTAAATTATAATGTTTTTTTAAATATTATTAATATATATTTGTTTGTTTTAATTTTTTGGAAACTTGATGATATAAAAAATATTATGATTAACATGTATCTATTTAATTATCTTTTAAAATTATTTCTTATTCATTTTTATTCAAATTGTTTTTTTTTTAACTTTTTAAAAACATTATTATGAAATGAAGTATTGTAAACAAGGAATCCAAATCTGAAAAACCACAATTTTTATAATCAAAATTTGAAACTTAACCATTTTTCATATTACAAATGAATTTGCTAATATCCATTTCCATTGAAATAACAATTCCAACATTTTAAATTTTAAATTTGAAAATTTCCACAAAAATAAATAGAATAAAAAGACATTCCAAAAGATAGTTTGATTTGCTACATACAAAATTAGACTTGGCTTATAATCTAAATGTTATTATTGTTCCATTAATGTTTAATTTGTAAGTGTCATGTTATGCTTTTGTGGATTACACATATGTGCAAGGGAGTCCTTTAATGCTAAGGATGGTGGGTTTCTTAGAAGAATGAATAATTTCATGGTTTTAGATTGTCTCACCTAAGGGGAGGATTTCATAAGCTTCCAAGCATATTCACAAGGAAGTCTTTTATAGTAGGATTTCATAGCTCTCAAGAATATTCACAAAGAATGTTTTTTAATAAGATGGTGTCTTTTATATTAGATGGGCTCCCAGTGGGAGTGTTTATTGCCTATGGAGCCAAGTATGGGGGATTACTTAGTAGAAGAGATGGTGTTATAGCTTTAACATGTTTTTCCAAAACTGTGATTTCATAGATGTGATTTTGTCTTTACAAAATAAGTCATTTATTGTAGATAGGGTTAAGGGGCATTATTAAAGATGGGTGTAATATGAAGGATTAATGTTCCTATATTGTAATAGGACCTAGAATATAGAGATATTTATGCAAAAGAATTATTTTATAACTTTGATATATCTTTATAAGTGAGTATTTATTTTGAACATGACCATAGGTAAAATCAAGCTTCACTAAAAAAAAAATAACTTTGTTTTGGAATGAGGAAAGACTGGGAGCAGAGGAGAGACCGTTAGGATTGGGGCAGGAAACATTGGCAGAAATATTTGAATTTGTTTGCTGGCGAGAGAACATTAACCATTGATGGTGATGCCCTTGATTCAAAAGATTCAATAGCAATGGAACGGGCCTTTCACCCAACCGAAATAATGTCTCA
>SNQJ01S0005682.1:260393-276551 GCA_010110895.2 Picea sitchensis | reverse complement strand
GTAATATATCCTCAAGTGATGACTAATGAGTTAGTTAAGATTGCCTAGCCTAGTCATCATGCATGATTTTAGGATCTAGAGCAAATCTCTTTATGAGGTGGCATCACCCATTGTACTATAAATATGTAACATTGGAGTGAATACATTAAGTGTTGGCTAATATGCCTTTTCCACCATGTTGTTCTTCTTGTTTATGTTTTATCAAGATGGACAAAGTACTTGAATCTTTCTGTTTAGCTTCCGATTTGATGATAAATGCTACAAAATCCACTATACATCAAGTAGGTTTGTTGGAGCAGGAGTTATCTGATTACAAAGCTATGCTTCCATTTAAATTTTCTGATTTGGCATTGGGTTTTACTTATCCTGGATTTTATTTAAAGACTGGTCCCCAACGGGCGAGTGATTAGAATTGGTTGATCCAAAGATTGGAAAACAATATTACAAACTGGTGTTTCAGGTGGTTATCCTTGGGTGGTAGGCTTACCTTGCTAAAGGAGGTATTGGAAAGTCAATCTGTCTATTGGTTGTCTTTAGCATCTATTCCACGTTTGGTATTAAATGCATTGAAGAAATTAATGAACAATTTCCTATGGAAAGGCAACCAGGACACAAAACATTATCACCTTTGTAAGTGGGATTAGATTTCATTACCAAAGCACTATGGGGGTTGGGTTCTTCGAAATATTATGGATTTTAAGCATGCTTTGGCTATGAACTCACTCTGGAGGTTATTAATCAGTTTTGGTATTTGACATCGTGTTATAAAGGACAAATACCTTCTGCACACTACTATCAAAAATTGGTTCAGGTCTGTGACCTTTCAACAAAAGGCAACTTCCATAATTTGGGGCAGACTTCTAAAGTCAGTCCATTTAACTATTCATTGGCTGAGATGGAACCCAGTGATGGGTCAACTCATTTCCCTGGGGAAAGATATGATTCTAGGGATGGGGGAGAAATTATTTCTCTCTATCCAATTGATATATGTTCTGTATCATAAGAATATATATACATTTTATCAGACACTGAAGACCAACGATAGCTCTCCTTTCACGGATTATTATCTTAGAAGTAATGATATGGGTCTTTCGAGTGATCTAGCCAATGAGTGGGATCACTTTAGGAAGGAATTAATGGACTTTGGAGCTTATCTGCAGAATCCTGAAGACACATTGCTATGGACAGGTGGTGACCACTCTGAACTACCAATTGTAAAGAACTTTTATTGGGCCATTCTGTCAATGAAGAACTTGAGGAAATTCAGGGGCTAGCGTAGAGCGATGTGGAAATGGAAAATACAATTGAAAATTAAACTATTCATATGGTTGACAGTGGAAGGAAAGATCCTCACTTGGGACATTATTCAGGCCAGAGGAAAACAAGATTCAGAAACAATCGACCATTTATTCCTTCACTGTCCTTCTACCCTGTCTATATGGAACAAGGTAAGAATAATGCATGATTATAAAACTAATTGGTTTGGTCTTAATTTGGCAGAATGTATTAAGATTTGGTATGAGGATAAGTGGCTCCATCGACTTTCGCTGCACTTATTTTCTAAAACATCTGGAACGAAAGGAACAAATTCATTTTCGAAGGGATCTCTCCTTCACATCTTGCAGTGATCTATAAATCCCTTGCTCAACATCTTGGCAATGAAGGAAAAAAAAGGATAAATTCGCGAGGAGTATTATGTTACAACAAAAAATCAATTTTTTGATTGCATATTTTGATGGGGTTGTCCAACATGATGGAATATATCATGGTGTAGGTGGAGTTATGAAATTTCCAGATCAATCTATCACAAAATGGGCTTACAACTGCGGTAGAGGAACTAATACAAAAGTTGAAATTTTGGAGCATGGGCTACCCTCGTTATGGCATCTCATCTATCTGTCAATTGCTTACAAATTCTAGGTGACTCCAAAGTAGAGATTGATTTGTTATCAAACATAGGCACTCTCAAAGGTTGTGCTATCGAGGGATGGAAAGATAGGATAAAGGACTCGGTTAAAGGATTCGCCTTCATCAATTTTGATCATATTCCCAGGGATTTCAACATGGATGTAGATCTCCAATCAAAGCAAACGCTTGGACAACCAAAAGGTTGCATCGTATGTTATCATTGGATCAATGGTATAGTAGGACAATAAATACATATCAACTTTTTATAGTGCTTCACTTTTATGTTTGTTGATACCCTATGTATTTTTTGTTGATGTAATGGCATATTTTTTCCAGGTCCGAGTTTTTTTTTTGTTTATAGATATGATACATATTGATCTAGTCTAGGTTACCACACATAATCATATGGTTTTTGGTTTTTTTGGGTATGTAGTTTTTCCGATCCGTCTGGGGGAACAGTTTAATGCCTAGTTATGGTGGAAAATATATAAAAGAATTATATTATCAATATAATTGAGATAATTTTTCTATTGGAAAAAAACTTCAGTAAAAAATTCCATGGAATTACACTCTAATTGAAGATTCTTAAGATAGTGGGAAATGATCAAGGCCTTGCACTATAATGTAAAGAATAATGACAAACATAATATTTTTACTAACTTATTAGCTATTATTTTTATAATTATTCTTAAATAATGTTTTTAAAATTCAAGTCAAAATGGTTTCTGCTCTAGCTTTGTGAAATTTGGACCTTCCTCATGTTTCCACTCTAAAGTTTATTTTTGAGTTTGTTTTATTGATAAATTATTATTAATAATAGGTATTATATATAATCTTCACTTATAAGTAAAATTGATAAAATTTAATTGCATTTATAAGAATACAATTTAATTGTTAAGGATACATTTCATCCCAAAACAACTTAAATTAAATTCAAGTGATATTCAATTGACAACTTTATAATTATTTTTATTAATTAAATTTAGTCTCAATGGATGTGAACCATCGTTATCATCACCATATTAATATATTACTAACTAATATAATAATATGAATTCTTTTATACTTTATTTGTATTATTGTCTTTTATGGTTTTAATCTCGATGGCAAGCGTTCTAGGGTTTCCACATGCCAGGATCACTGTCACTTGCTGACAGTGATCTCACTACCAGACCTGGGTTCTACAGGTGGAGCTGCATGAAATGTCTCCCCTTTACACCTCGACATACCCAGCAAATCCAACCGATACAGATGGCCAGATCGACAGTTGATCATTGAGTGTAGAGATTCCATGACGCATCCCTTTCCTAGCCCCTACCTACCCCATTAGAACCTGGCCACAAGATCTCCACTGAGCGCAGCCTTCCCCTTTGCCTCCACCCATGTTCTTTTATCGATTGGCTCCACCCTATCTTCGTGGACCCTCACTGACTTTTAACCTTTATATGGCTGACAAGATAGACCTATCATGGGCAAAGGATGATGAGATTTGGGCTTAGGATAACCTGTTCCAGAGTGATGATACATATAAACTACTCTATGATTTCCTTCAACACCCATCAACTAGCCCCCCCAGGACGACTAATAGCCCCTCTCTTGCGCCCCTTTGGGCTCTTCATCTCCACTGTGTCGAAAAGTCCCTCTCCCCTATTGATCAAAATATCCAACTCATGCCGCCACCTTCCACAACCCTACCTTTCTCCTCCTTTTAATTTCCTCTTCCACGACTTCCTTCATTCTCCAATCCCCCTGAGCTGGGCTTTCCTACTGATTCTACCTCTCCTTGCCCCTCCCGGCCTCCCCCCCCACGCACTGGCACTAGACACAACATAATTTATGGAGCCTTGGGCCGCTCTAATCGTAAGATTAAGACTTGGAAGGTGAGACAACCTCTCTCGGTCTGTACTCTCGGGAAGGATGTCACAAAGGACAGGATCGCTAGCCTTGCTAAGTGCACAATTGTTGGGAGATTTTACTATTTGAAGTTGCAGAATGCACACCTTTCTCGACGGGTTTAGGACTGTTGGAAACCAATCCTTGGTTATTGTCTGAGGATCAACCACCTCTCTAATCATTGGATCATATTCCACTTCCTGTCTGAAGCAGATCTTCAGTTAATCCTTTCATCACCCTAGATTTTAGACAAAGGAGTTCTCATTCTCAAGCGATGGACACCAGGTTTCCACCCCTTCACAAGTACCTTCAAAAAAAGGTGGTTATGGATGATCCTTTCTTCCAGGTTTCCCATCCTTCTTTTTAAAACTTTTTGTAGATGAGATTTTGTACTTAAAATAAAATGAAGCTTGGGTTCTTGATATTTTTGAAGACTTTTGGCGACTTCTCTTGGATAAAATGAACTGCTCCTCTTCCCTCCCCGATCCCCCTAAAAAGGTTTTATCCAGTGTCAATCCTGCATGACCCACACATGCCCCATAAAAAGTAGACACACGTCATGTTCCCTGTCCTGGTCGTTTCCACTCAATTGAATGTTCCCCTCTTACCTCTCAGTCTCCCCTCACAAATGTTTCCCCCACTCAACCCCTTCATATGTTTTCTCCTACACAATGCCCACCTGAACCCTCCACCAAGACAACTACAAACCCTACCCTCTCACTCTCACCACTCTCCCTCTTCCCCCTCACGATCACTCACTCTCTCCACTTACCCTCCTCTGATTGATCCAATGTTACTATCAGGGAAAACTGCTCCAGACCTCCCAAAAATCCCCATGCTCGGTAGAGGGTGGACTTGTTGGCTTTACTTTTTTAGAGACCTCTACTTTAAGTAATGATCCCACTGTTCATGAACCCGACTATCTTTTAATTATGACACTTAGATCACCCTTGTCATCTAATATTGTATCATAATGATCCTTTTATCTCTCAACCTCCATGGGTTTGGAAGCCCCACTAAGCTAGCTTCCCTCAAAAGGTTATTTTCTAAGATCAAACCGAACATAGTCTTTCTCCAAGAAACCCTGGTCCTTAGTGATAAGGCGAAAGAAATCTTCTTACAGTGCCTTCCACACTAGTCCACAGTTGCCTTAGACTCTCAAGGCCGCTCTGGAGGCTTACTCATTGGATGGAACCCTGATATTGCATATTTTCAAGATTTTGGCACTTCTACAGGGATCTTGATAGAAGGTAAGATTAAAATATCAAAATCCTCTTTCAAATTCCTTAATTGTGCTCCCTATAGCGATCGCAAGCCCTTCTGGAAAACTCTTCTTGATTCGGGTCTTCTCCATGAGGACAACCTTATTTTAGGAGGTGATCTCAATTTTACCCTTTCCTCTAATGAAGTGTGGGGCACAACTGCAAGGACAGATCCAATGGCAGACTTTTTTTACTCTATCCTTCATAGATCAGGGCTTATTGATCTCCAGCCTTCAGTCCTCACTCCCACTTGGTGAAATGGAAGAACTATTTCTAATGGAATCTCCAAAAGACTAGACCGTTTCCTTTTATCTTCCAAATTGATTGGCGACCTCCACCATTTCAGATCATGGGTTGAATTTTCAACGATCTCTAATCATCAACCAATCTGTCTACAATTTGAGGGTCCCCCACGACCTTCAGTGGCACCATTCAAGTTCAATTGTACATGGATTGAAGACCCTGAGTTTATTTCTCTTGTCCATACAACTTGGGTGGATTTACAAGAGTGGACAAACTCATCTGCTATCCTTCTGCTATGTGAAAAACTTAAATACCTGAAGCAGGTTGTCATTAAATGGAAACTAAAAAAGAAATAGAATATGAAGGTTGATCTGGTGCGTATAGAAGAACAAATTACAACACTCTTTGACAACAATCCGTCACATTTATTTGATGTAGAGGATTTAAACAATCTCCAGGATTTAACACAAATGAAGAATGAGATTTTATCTCATGAAGAAGCCACTTGGAGACTTCGAAGCTGAGCGACCTGGTTAGAAAAAGGTGATAAGAATACCAGTTTTTTCCATAAGTTTGCAAATCAGAGACACAACCATAATACTATCTGGGATCTGACTGATGCTAAAGGAAATTTAGTCACAACCAATTCTAAGTTACAATTGATGGCCTTTAATCATTTTAGAACTCAGTACAAAGCCATTGAGTTTGAAAACATTGATGTATAGCTTGATGTACTACAGACGGTCCCTCGCTTCTTTAAGGAGTCTGATAATGAGACTATAGGTAAACTTGTTACACTTTCTGAGCTAAAAGACACTATTGACATTATGCCCAATTACAAAAGTCATGGTCCAGATGGATGGACCCAGGAACATTTTCAACACTTCTTTGAGATTATGGGCATGGATCTATTGAGAGCTGTGGAAGAGTCATGTCTCACAGGAATTAACCCTGGAGCATTAAATGCAACGTTCTTCACTCTAATTCCTAAAATCAGTAAGCCTGTCAATTTCAACGACTTCAGACCCATTGCTTTTTGCAATTTCTCCTACAAAGTCATCTCCAAGATTATTGCCTCCCGAATCAAAGATACTCTAGCCAAATGTATCTCCACTGAATAATTCGGCTTCTTGAAGGATAGACTAATTTTTGATGTTGTGGGCATCACTCAAGAATGTCTCCACTCGAAAAAGTTGAAAAAATTGAACTTGATCATCCTAAAACTTGATTTAAAAAGAGCTTATGACAGTGCCAAGTAGAAATTCCTACATTTGTTGCTTGACCCAATTGGACTTGATAGGATTGTCATTAATTAGATTATAGGTTGCATTACCTTGTTCAACACGACATTCCTGGTGAATGGAATTCCCACAGATTTCTTTCACTGCCACCGGGTCTCCGTCAAGGTTGCCCAATGTCACCCTTGATTTTCCTACTTGTTATTGAAGCACTTAGCAGAATGATGATTCAAGCAGTGGAAACGAGAACTTTTCAAGGACTTAAGGTTGCTACTGGCACATTTATCTCTCACCTTCTGTTCATTGATGATGTCCTCATCTTGGGCTCTGGGAAACTCGATTACTGGAAAACTCTCAAAACTATCCTATCCAATTTATGTGAGGCTACAAGACTGTCTATTAACCATCATAAATATGTTTTTATTGCACATAATATCGATCCAATCCTAAGGCACTTCCTTCTTTCATAATTAAAAATTCAATTTGAAAGCCTTGATCATGGGGTGAAGTACCTTGGATTTTATCTGAAACCAAATAGCTACAGAGTCAGCGATTGGACGTGGCTTAACAAGAAGATTGAAAATAAGATTGGGAATTGGACCTATCGCTTGCTCTCCTTGGGCGACAGACTCACTCTGGCAACTTGAGTTTTACAAAGCATCCCAGTTTACTCACTTAGGTTGGAGAAATCTCTTACCTCTGTACTCCAGTGCATTCATCTTTTGATTAGTAGATTTATCTAGAAAGGGGGCAAACAATCCATTGGTTATCACCTTACTAAATGGCAAAGTCTAGCAAAACCAAAACAGTATGGCGAGTGGGGCATCAAACACCTGACATGGTTTTCTCTTTCTCTTGCAGCCAAATCCTGTTGGAGAGGACTTTTGAAAACAATCTATGGAACATAATTCTCATGAAGAAATATCTAAAAGGATTAGATATCATCTCCTGGCTGCGTAAGGACGCCCACTCCACCCATAATTCTTCTATTATTTGGCAGAATCTGATGCTTGCATGGTCGATTATCAAACAATGGTTGGCTTGGGAAATTGGGATAGGGCAACATATTGTTCTTGGGCGCAAGCCATTCATTGGTTGCTTGGGTTACTATCACCTTTCAAATTCGCTTCTTTAGGATTTAAACAGTCACTCCATTTTTTCGTTAGCTCAAGCCACCGTGACCGACTCAACTGAGGCGCAAAAAAAATGGATGGACGCTCGACAGTTGGGTTTATGTGATGTGACATCCCAAAAAATAAAGTATTTTTGAAATTCAAAATTTATGAGAAAATTATTCTGTTTTTAGTAAATTTGAATTTGGAATTTTGTTTCCATTTATGGCAATTCTGAATTTCGAATTTGATAAATTGTAATTAATTAATATGATTGTTGAGCAGAGACCTGATTTGACCCAACTAACTATTTGACTATGACACTTGTATGTAAACAAAATATTGTTTAATTATTACAGGAGGACAAATGGAACAACCATGTTAAATTTAGCTGACCATGACTCCATGAGTGGGGAACATGTTGGAACTACCTTTGGGCTGATTGTTACAAGTGGAAAATTAGGGATTTGGCCATTGGCAGCCCCTGAAAATCAATGATTTAGAAAGCTGTGAAAATTCCAAAGAGAGGGAAATAAGACCTAGGCAAAGAGGATTTGTTTTTGATATATAACATATGTGAGGAGGCAGGACGATGCCTAGTATGCTGGGAAGGGAATTATTGTACACTTGCTATTATGAACACTAAAATATTGAGTGTGAGGCAAGGAGAGGACTATAGATAGAGTAAACATTCTTGAAGGGGAGATTTCAAGTTATCCCTCATGGACTCATGGTCAGGCTAGGGGGTGAATCAGACAAGTAATTGGTTGTCCTACTCTACGGTTGGGAGGAACGTGGTTGTTCCCTTTGTCTTCCCACAGACTGGTTTAGATATGTTAATCTTATCCTTTTTGTTCTAAATTATTTTGTGTATCAGTTATAATGTATCTATTTTGTACTAAGTTGAGATAGCTTCCATAGATGATATATTTTCATTGTATGAAGTTTTATAATCAAGGACTAAATTCTGGGATGGTTCCTTCTGAATTAAAATTCGGAGTAGAGTTATCCTTGTGCAAATGAACTTGAAAGTATAGATTTATCTACAGGCGAATGTTATTTTTGTAATTGAAATATTAGACAGATCTATCTATGAGTATTTAGATTGAGAAAGTCTATACATATATACATGTAGACACACACACACACACACACACACACACACACACACACACACACACACACATATATATACATATAGTGCACATAGATATAGTTGTGGTAGTACTGTGTAGAGATTTAATAAAAAAAGATCTATTGTCAGCAATAGAAAACTCATTTATACAAATATTTTTGTCATCGTATTTGAACACACAAACTCTACCAATAAGAAATCAACTTCCTCTCATATAAGAAATAAGTGAAATGAAGAGTCTGGAACTCCTCATATCTTACTACAGTAATATAATTAAGTCATTGTTCTATTATAAGATAATGCAGAAGTAGAATTTGAAGATAATTATTCAAGAGTATAAATCCCATGCTGGCATAACTTCAATTTCGTATGTTCTCCATACGCACAGAATAAAAGGACTCAACTGAAGAAATACACAATGTATAAAGTAATTGATAAATTTATTAAACTATGAGTATACATGCGAAACTGTCCACTCAGTATCCATGGCCGTGAATGGTATAGAATAGGCAATTACAACCATACAGTTCTGTACATTCAAAATGTGATTTAAAACTCCTACCAGCCCTTTAGCCTAAACAACGAAGAAGGTATAGGTATGTATATATTATTCTGGAAGTAAAACACAGAGTCAGAACTTTACTCAGACCATTATATCCAATCTAACTAATTACAATTGCAGATTTAAACACATCAGTAATAATCATAAGGAAGGTCAAAATGAGATAAAATGATATGGTATTATAGATATARCATAAGTCGATCCAACTTTCAGCGTTTAAAACAGGGCCTGTCATCAAAATGATAACCTTGGTAATTAAAATTTAGGGCATAACGAGACCCGAGCAGTAATCGATTAACAAATATTTCATTACTCTAACGAACAGGATAATCCTGTAGAAGAAAATTACTGCAAAAGTTATACTGTAACAACCCGGACCAAATCCCAAGTTACTTTTGGGAATTTTCCCCCTTTTTCCAAACCCGATAGGAATCTAAGGAAAATTATTTTGAATGACCTCTTTTAATTTTGGAAACCGTGATTGTTCGAAACTCTAGAAGGGTACAAAAGGGAACTCGAATACCTTTTGCTGCGAGTATGGGGACGAACATCCGAGAGCATTGTGTAGATGAAAAAGCCTGGAAAATTCACCTTACGAGGGTTAGAAAATCATACTTAAGGAAAACTCGAAGAAACAAAAATAGAATGATAATTGTTTTCTTTTAACACATCATGTAAAGACTTTACTTAACTTCCAACCCCGGCTTGCATGACTCTTCCTTGTTGATTTTTGGTTGGATAGTTACTCAGGGCCGAGGATGGATGGGGCAATAGCTCACTGATGTGTACCCTCGCATCAAACAGGGCCCATCATTAGTGTTGCGTATCAATTCAAGAGAAAAATGAACTAAAGTAATATAAGGAAAATTTTTACACAGTAGTCATAATTAATGAATAGCGAGAGCAACTGTACTAAATCCCTTCATACAGAGGCGGTGTGTATTAATGGAGTTTTTTAAACCTTAAGAATATATTTCATACCAGAAGCATATCTAACTGTCGAGCTTAGAATACCTTTTAAAAAAAAAGAACAGACAAACATGTTGTGCATAGACGTCATAAACTTATTTATTTCCACACGGTACAAGAGCTACTTGATAGTTGAGTTATAGGCCCACCAGTAAAATTTTACAGGGGATATATTACTAATTCAACGGTTGATACAGAAAACACTGCCCATTGGTTTTGAGTCATAGGAATGGCGAAGAGGACAAATAGTATTTGAGAAATGTCAAGGGGCTTTACTGGTATCGAAGAGTTATCTTGTCATGCTAGAATCACAGAAGCCTTTAGTTCAAAACTGAACAACCGGTTGAGACCATGACAAAGATGAGGGGATTTATATGATGCCTTGTACATTTCGTGAAGGGGTTCTTCTGTGAGACTCCACCCTCCCTCGAATGAACGAGATATCATTTACTAAAAACCCTATGAGGGATGGCGTATACAGTAAGACAACAAAGAATGTAGTGATTGTAACTAAAGGAAAAATAAACCAGAGACATCAAGAAATGCATAACCTTTCCATTATTCAAGCTATATATTGTCGAGTAACCTTCACATCGAATGACTCAGTAACCAGAATGATTTTATAATACAAGGAGTTCCAAAAAGCCACTAACCAGAAGCTCTTACCTTATTATGTGGAGTCCCAATGGAAAAGGTCCATCCAATACGTCTGATTCCAGAACAAGTCCATGACTTCAGCGTTGGGTAGTTGCAAAGACAATTTGATAACTCAACCTCGGTTGCAGGGAGCACACAGACTCGATATCGGAAGAAGTCTAATGAAAATGGTAGTTCTAGAGCCCATCTACTAGTATATAGATGTTTAATGGTGGTATGTAAGTTAGTACTGGAGCTAGGGCAAGGTGGCGAGATTTCGGAGGGACACTTTAAACTCATGATAATCCCGAGAGGTTATTTCCAATACGTCGTAAATGCTCTGGAAGAAGGGTCATTACACCTCCTCTACTGTATCCAAGGTTAGTCCCTCCTAAATCCGCGAAATGGAATTGGCAGACAATCAAGTCTTCTTGTTTCTAAGTTTGGTTAGGGTTCGTTATTCGAATAGGATGACAGTTGTCCCTAAAAGGGGTGAGGCAAGAACTGGATTCGTAACTATCATCTCCACGCTTGGCATTCACACGTTCTATGTCTACGTTGATGGCAAGGAGCGCATTAAGTTCACTACCACCCTTACCCGAAGAAAACATATTTGCCACTCCAAAATTTATGAAGGGTCATTCTTAGTACTCCTCTCACAGTAGGCCTTGCTGGTGCAGTACCTTTGACAATGGATTATATAGATATAGGATTATTGTTTAAACATTTTATGGCAAAATAGGATTGATAATAGTATGATTATACATATAGAATGTTACTTAGATATTTTGTGGTGCAATGTATTCGGCCATAGTTATATATATGTATATAAATTGTTGCGTGAATATGTTGTGGCACAGTGGTATTTTGATTTTAGACATTTATATGTAAGTCGTTGCATAGACACTTTGGTATATATATATATATATATATGTATAGTCTGATCAAGACAGGAGTGTAGCCTATGCGATTAGGATAATAAAACATTGTTAGGATTACAAGGAGTCATGATTTCGAAGAGGAGGTAAAGTTTATAATTTCACTTATAAAATAACTTTGGTAAGATTTAATGTGGAAGAAGAAGTGCTTAATATCCTTGTAGCAAGATTTGAGTTAGATATGCCTTTAAATTTAGAGTCTATGACCACAAAGAAAAGGATAAAAAAAATAAAATTACAGTAATTAGAGGTACATTACATATGGTATCATAGCAAAGGTTGCAACACTTGGACCTTGAACAGGGCCACCTGATTTCTTAACACAAAATTATTTTTACGTAAAACTAATAAAACCTTTATTGTTGCAAACAGAAAACCATTTCTGGTTTGTGTTGATCATGGCAGCACAGGATGACGCAGAAATCAGAATCGACGGGAATCCTGAACATAGACTTCCTGAAAATCAGAGACATAATAGTGATAGAAGCTCACCTACTGAAGTTCTGGAAACAATGAGGAATCTCATTGTTGAACTATAGGTTTTCAAGGCCGACAATGAAAAACTGAAGAAAGATCAACATGAACAACAGGAAATAAATGAAGTCCTACTGCGCAATATAGTGACGAAGAAAAGCCCAAAGGAAGATAACAATGAAGAAGAGGTTAGCAAAAGGTCCTCCCAGAATTATGGGCCTGAAGAGGAAAAAGGAGACAATTCATCTGAAGGTACACCTTCAGCTGAAGACAAAACAAAAGCAGACAGAAAGAGAAAACAAGTAGACCACCTTGAAGGAGAATTTAAGAAAATTAAACCAGCTACTTTTGATGGTGAATCTAGAACAGGGGAGGAAGCGGAAGCATGGTTATTAGACATCAAAAAATACTTCCAGATAAATAACTATTCCAACAATATGAAAGTCAGAATGGCCATCTACAATCTGAAAGGAAAAGATAGCATTTGGTGGCAAGATCTGAAATTGGCCAAGGGCCTAAAAGAGAAACAAATGGAATGGTCTGACTTTAAGAAATGTTTCAAGAAACAATATTTATCTGAAATCTACTATGAAAATAAAACCAAATAATTTTATGAGCTACGACTCGACCAGATGACGATGGAGGATCTTCTAAACAAATTCCTGGAATTACTAAGGTCCATACCTTATATTCGGAAGGACAAGGTAAAAATCTAGAGATTCCTAAGCTGTTTACCACAGTCCTACAATGACAAAATTGAGTTTGATAACCCCAAGTCCTTAAGTGAAGTATTAAGGAAAGAACAGATGTGTTACGACTAGTACAAACAATGAGCAGAGTTTCTCAAATATTGGAAGGATAAGAAACAAGACTTAATGAACCAACATAAGAAGGGATACCAGCCAACTCCTTATCAGAATGCAACAAAAAGCTTTTTGAGAGAATATTTTCACTCCAACAATACGAATACACAAGGCAACGACAAAACAATAAATATGGGGATGAAGAAGTTTGGGGACAACCGTCGTGAACCATTTAAGTGTTGGGAATGTGGAGAACCTCGTCTTAGGAGGAACTGTCCACATTTAAACACAACAAACATAATTGTTGTTCATAATTTGCAGGAAGCTTCGACGGTAGGTGATCCAGGCAAAAGCTTGCATCAGATCAATGTAGCCATTGATGGTCGGCAAGCTGATCACCAGTCCTCTGTGGTGGAAATCAAAGGTAAAATCAATAATACTCGAATTTATGTTTTAATTGACCCTGGAGCTACGTTAAGTTATATCACTCCTAGTATAGTAGAGTCAAATAAACTTAAGAAACTGAAGCACACAAAATCATGGCTGATACAACTAGCTATAGGAACTAAAAGGAAAGTAGTTGACTTTATTTCTGATTTCAAGTTCAGCTTATATGGTCAAAACATAAGAACAAATCTGAACATCCTACCACTAGGATCTTATGATATGATTATTGGAATGGATTGGTTGGAAAAGCACAAAGCAGTACTAGATTTTTATACAAAGATTGTTAGGGTCCTAACCCGCACATAGGTAGAACAATATATTTGGATGTAATAAAGGTCAATATTAATAAGGCCTTGCAATAAAATAGAATAAGTTGAATGTAAGAAGACCTAATAGAAGCTTCCACTTCTAGAAGGATCTTCCTCTAGATGCTTCTTTGATAGACATATTTAGTATAAATAGGAGTCGAGGGTATGAGAACCCTAGCTTGGAGATTATTATAATAGAGTGATGTTCAACTAGAGGTTTCCCCATCGAAGAGGCCCATGAACATTGTTATCTGAATCAAAGTGTTATTTCTGTTGTTGTTCTTATATCATTTATGTGTTATTGTGGAGATTATGTTGGTTATATTATTGTTATTCTGCCATTTCTAGAATTTTATTTCTGTTCTGCATACTTTTTATATCTGGTATATTACAAGTGGTATCAGAGCACTTTCCTTGGCATAAATTGTGGGTAATTTTTTTTCCAGGGTAGAGACGTATTCTGGCGTCTTTAAGCCACAGAGATATGTCATTACGCACATAAACCCGTGGTTGAGGGATTCATACATGGAGGAAATACAAGTGGTTCATAAGCACACATCTATTGGCCACCCTTGTAACCCTTGTTGGTACCCCTTCGAGTGGTAGTGCATCAGACAATACATGTGTACGGATCAACCTAGATTTCCTGAATCCCTCTTTAGATAAACCGATCAGCTGCTTGACTTCTATAGTTCCACCGAGAACAACACTCGGGAAAATACTCTCTAGTACCTGGGTAGTCGGGTAGTACGACTAAGGGTACGTTCTATCCTCCTTAGTTAGTTCCCTAAGATATTGGGTCGAGTACTACCGTTGGACCCTACACGTATATCAAAGAGCTATAGCACAGGGAAAACCCTTGTCTGTAGAACCCTTGAATACCTAACCCTTGGGGACATAAACATAAACAAATTAAAATAGACAAGATCTATTGCCACACAACTGTGTTCGGGTTGTCCAGTAACTAAACATTTCTTTCTGGTTAAGCATTTGGGCATTTCATCTCTGCAGTATTCTTTAGACCGGAGTATAACTAAAGATTCTAGAAATTGTTTCACCACTATTTGAGACCTATTCCATTGGATTCATCTCTTTACCCTCATCACATTCATACATATCATTTTTCATCAGAATTTTCGACCCCGCCCTCTCCTTTTCAGTTCCCCCATCCTCATGGCCCATACTCATAGACAAGACTTGGAATCTTGCTTCAACACCTTGCAATCTGGTCTCATCGAGACCCAACAAGAAGTGAAACAACTAAGTGCCAATGTTTTAGCCATCAATAAAACCATGCAGTTCCCAATGGAGGAAATCAAACAAGACCTCACCAGCGAGCTTCAATCTATCTTTTCGGCACTCTACACCAAACTACATATCCCTACAGATAACCCTTCCTCTTCCTCACTCCCACATATTGAAGGTGAACATTCCTCTCATTCCCATAACTCTCAGAACCATCACTTTCAACGTGACCTACGCCTTCCATGGGTGGATGTGACCAAATTTGATGGCTCAGATGCCACTGGTTGGGTAACCCAAATGGAACATTATTTCTCTTTATATGACATTACAGATGACTTGGCCAAACTCCGATATGGTGTTCTCCATTTAGATCAAGAACATTGGCAACGGTGGCAATGGATAAAAAATTTCAGTCAAGGGTATATTTCTTGGACACACTTTGTGGCAGAGCTTTATGAACGCTTTGACACTAACACCAACCATTTGGACCATTTGACAAAGTTGAAACATTTGGGAACAATGGAAGAATTTATAGCTTCCTTTGAGTGCCTGGATTTTTGGACAGACGACATGCCTGATGCCTTTTTTCGAGAGTGTTTTATCAGTGGCCTCAAGGATGAGATTCAGGCCCATGTCCTCATGGCTCAGCCTCAGAGTTGGGTGGAGGCTACTAAAAGAGATAAAGAAGCACACCAGGTTGTATCTTCTCAGAACAAAAAACCCTTCTTTATCCCTCACCCTAAACCAGTAAATCCCACTACTCCCTCTGTTATAGGAAAATCTGCATGCGGACAAGTAGATCGACCTCTAAGGTTTGACCTTAACCCTAGACAGAAAAGTGTTTATCATGGACACTGAATTTCTTTCGAATATATCTAAGCCTAATGCATGAGAAGGAAGAGTAACAGAAGTACCTCTTAACCGACGTTTGTCCCTGCACGCTCCGAGTTGCGCTCCAATCCTTTGCTCCTCGCTGAGGTCTGCG
>SNQJ01S0005682.1:233255-260383 GCA_010110895.2 Picea sitchensis | reverse complement strand
TCCCAAGTGCCTCTGTGATGTCGTCATTGAGGTAACATGATTCAACAGTATTTACGACACTCTTATGACCAACTTGCGACGTTTGCGACAAGTGAGAGGTATGTGCGACACTTATCCAGTTGAGTGATTTGGATGTGTAACACCCTCTACTCCACTAAAGATCCAAAAATTGACCAGGGCTGAAATGGTTGAATGCGAACTCAAAGGCCTTTGTTATAATTGTGATGAAAAATATTTCCCGGGCCACAAGTGTAAGGAACAAAAGATTTTTATGTCCATCTCCGAGGATATTTCGGAAGAGGATGTAGAAACCCCCCTTGTGCCTGAGTCACCTGAATCCACTAACATAACCCCTCCCTCAAACCCTCCCAAAGTAGAACCGGTCATTTCCCTCAATTCTCTCACTGGCTTCTCTGCTCCCCAAACCCTCAAGCTAATCGGTTAAATCAAGAATTGGAAGGTCATCATTATAGTTGATAGTGGTAGCACCCATAATTTTATTCATCGCCCCATTGCCCAAGAAACTCATTGCTACATCCATCCTGTCAATAATTTCCAATTCATGATTGTCAATGGTGGTTCCATGAAATGTGGAGGGTGTTGTGAAAATGTGCGTCTCCAAATTGGTGACTACCACTTGAAATCCCATATGTTTTCAATCGACATGGGAGGTTGTGACATTTTGTTGGGTGCAGACTGGTTAAGGACTTTGGGTCCCATTCTCATGGATTTTAAGGACTTAACCATGCAATTCAACTAGTAGGGACACCAATATAAGTTCCAAGGAATCACAACCAGATCGCCTGAGATCATTAGTTCCAATCACATGAAAAAGTTGCTCAAAAAAGGTCATTCTGGTGTTATAGCCCAACTCCATGCCATACAAGCAACATAGACACCCTCAATACCGAAATACCTCCAAGCCATCCTTTCTAAACATCAATTTGTCTTTTCCACTCCCCAAGGACTCCCTCCTTCTCGTGGTGTTCATGATCATTCCATTCCCCTTGTACCCGAAAGCCTCCCCCCCAGTAAATGTTTGTATCATCACCCCTTTTCCCAAAAAAATGAAATTGAGAAAATGGTCTAGGAACTCCTTAATGCAGGCGTTATCCACCCTATTACAAGCCCCTACTCTTCTCCTGTGGTCATGGTCCTGAAGAAAGAAGGTTCTTGGAAAATGTGTCTTGACTTACGTGCCCTCAACAAGCTTACCATTAAAGACAAATTCCCCATTCCTGTCATTGATGACCTCCTGGATGAATTAAGTGGCACCCAATTCTTTACTAAACTTGATCTGCGTTTAGGCTACCACCTGATACGTATGAAAAAGGAAAACATTCCCAAGACTGCCTTTAGAAATCATGAGGGCCACTATGAGTTTTTGGTCATGCCCTTTGGCTTGTGT
Source organism: Picea sitchensis (assembly GCA_010110895.2). NCBI lineage: Eukaryota > Viridiplantae > Streptophyta > Pinopsida > Pinales > Pinaceae > Picea > Picea sitchensis. Next base: position 258,975 of record SNQJ01S0005682.1, on the reverse strand, counting down.
AATGCCCCCTCCACCTTCCAAAGCCTCATGAATCATGTCTTCTGTCCTTTTCTCTGCCATTTTGTCATAGTTTTCTTTGATGATATCCTCATCTATAGAAAAACCTGGAAAAACCATCGTTCTCATGTGGATCGAGTTCCCCATCTACTCTCTTAGCACCAACTTTTCCTGAAATAGTCTAAATGTGCTTTTGGCGCCTCTGAAGTAGAATACTTCGGTCATCTAGTTGGCAAGGATGGCATCAGGGTGGATCCAAAAAAGATTCAAGCTATGCAAGACTGGCCTCACATAAAGACTCTCAAGATCTTGCATGGATTTCTGGGTTTAATTGGGTATTATCACAAGTTTGTCAAGAATTATGGAAAGATTGCAACACCTCTCACTGCTCTCCTAAAAAATAACTCTTTCACTTGGACTCCAGCCACTGCTTAAGATTTTCAAACCTTGAAGATGGACATGTGCACCACTCCAGTCCTGGCCCTTCCTGATTTCACAAAGACCTTTGTGTTGGAATGTAATGCCTTAGGGAAAGGAATTGGTGATGTCCTTATGCAAGAGGGTCGACCTTTGGTTTTTACCAACAAGCAACTATCTGAAAGAAATCGGGGAAAATCTATCTTTGAAAAGGAAATTTTGGTTATTCTCCATGTCATTGATCTGTGGCGCCCTTATCTATTAGGGCAACGCTTCCAAATTAAGACAGACCATCAAAGCGTCAAGTATTTTCTAGAAAAATGCATTTCCTCACCGGAGCAACAAAAATGGGTGACTAAGCTATTTGGATATGATTATGAGATAATTTAAAAGAAAGGCAAAGAAAATGTGGTTGCGGATGCGCTTTCCCACAAATATGAAGATGAAGGATCCCTTTTTTCTCTTTCCTTCATTGTACCAGATTGGCTCCAAGCCACTCGCCAGGAATGGCTACAAGATCCCAAAAGTTCGCAGCTGATCCAACAATTGCAGTCTAGTGCTCCAACTCCTTCAGGGTACTCTTGGCTCCATGATGAGCTTCGATACAAAGGCCATTTGTATTTAAGTAAACAATCAAAGATTAAATCCACGGTACTTTTTGAGCTTCATGATACACCCACAGTGGAGCACTCCGAGTTCACCAAAACCTATGACAGGGTCAAACGCTCTTTTTTCTGGGATGGTATGAAACATGACATTCGTAATTTTGTCATTGAATGTGATGTCTGTCAACGCAACAAGGGAGAAACAGTCAAATCTCTAGGCACACTACAACCGCTCTCGATTCCACCTACTATTTGTAAGGACATCTATATGGATTTTATTACAGGCTTACCCAAATCGAGAAATAAATCAGTCATCATGGTGGTTGTTGATCACCTTTCCAAGTATGCTCATTTCTGTGTGCTTCAACACCCGTTTACAACATCCACGGTGGCTCAAATTTTCATGGATAATGTCTTCAAGCTTCATGGCATGCCACACTCTATTGTTTCTGATCGTGACCCAACTTTCACAAGCAATTTTTGGCAAGAATGTTTCAAGCTACAAGGCACCTAGTTGCATCTAAGTACAACTTATCATCCCCAGACTGATGGTCAAACAAAATTTGTCAACAAGTGTTTGGAAACATATTTAAGGTGTTTTTCCTCAGAAAAGAAAAATTAGTGGGCTCAATGGTTACCCCTAGTTGAATGGTGGTACAACACTTCATACCATACAGCTACACAGATGACTCCTTTTGAAGCGGTATATGGACATAATCCACCTTCAGTTCTCTCATACTTACCTGGTGTCTCGAAGGTCCAGGTGGTTGACCAAACACTTACAGTTCGAGAGGTTATTCTCCATACCCTCTAAGAGAATTTGGTCATGGCACATAATCGAATGAAGCAACAAGAAGATCAAGGTCGCTTGGAACGTCAATTTGAAGCAGGGGATCAGGTGTTCCTTCAACTGCAACCTTACAATCATAATTCCCTCAAGGCTGAGCATTGTCAGAAGCTAGCGCCCAAATTTTATGGTCCTTATATAGTTCTCAAGCATGTGGGACAGGTGTCCTATCAGTTAGCTTTTCCCAGACATTCGAAGCTACATCCTTATTTTCATGTTTCATGCTTAAAGAAGGTGATCATAACTAAGTTCCAAATTCAAACCAACCTTCCTGAGTTAGCCGAAGAAGGATCCATTTGGCTACAACCACAAGAATTTTTGGACCAGCGAGAGTGTCGCCTACATCATAGAACCATGAAGAAAGTGTTAGTCCAGTGGAAATATACAACTCTAGCAGATGCCACTTGGGAACCAACTACCATTCTGCAGTAATTTCCACATCTCAAGCCTTGAGGACAAGGCTATTTTTAAGGGGGAGGACATGTTAGGGTCCTAACCTGCACATAGGTAGACCAATACATTTAGATGTAATAAAGGTCAATATTAATAAGGCCTTGCAATAAAATAGAATAAGTCAAATGTAAGAAGACCTAATAGAAGCTTTCGCTTCTAGAAGGATCTTCCTCTAGATGCTTCTTTTGATAGACATATTTAGTATAAATAGGAGTTGAGGGTATGAGAACCCTAGCTTGGACATTATTGTAATAGAGAGTTGCTCAACTGGAGGTTTCCCCCTCGAAGAGGCATATGAACATTGCTATCTCAAAGTGTTATTTTTATTGTTGTTCTTGTATCATTTCGTTGTTATTGTGGAGATTATGTTGGTTATATTACTGTTATTCTGCCATTTCTAGCATTTTATTTCTGTTCTGCATACTTTTTATATCTGGTATATTACAAAGACACTTAAATATAAAGACAAAAATGACACTACTAGGACAGTACAGGGTGTACAAAAACCAATATCAGTTAGACAAGTTTCAGCGATGAAATTCAAGAAATGTATGAGAAAAGGATGTCAAGTTTATACCATTCAAGTAACAAAACTGTTAGAAAAAGAAGATAAACCCAACTTGGAAGACTTTGTTGTTTTACGTGAATTCAGAGAAGTGTTTGTTGATGAAATACCTAAATTACCCCTAGGAGGGAAATAGATTTTTGAATAGACCTGCTACCTAGATCAACCCCTATCTCTAAAGCACCTTACCAGATGAGTTTGTCGGAATTGACAGAACTAAAAATTTAGTTGCATGAATTATTGGACAAAGAGTATATCAGACCGAGTGTTTCACCATGGGGAGCACCAGTCCTCTTTATGAAAAATAAATATGACACTCTAAGACTTTGTATCGATTATAGATAATTGAACAAAGTGACTATTAAGAACAAATACCCCTTACCTAGGATAAATGATCTGTTCGATCAAGTAGGTGGGGCCAAGATCTTTTCAAAGTTGGATTTACGATCTGGTTATCATCAAGTTAGGATAAAGGATGAGGACATAAAAAAAATAGCCTTTCGGACAAGATATGGACACTATGAATTTGTAGTCATACCTTTTGGACTCACTAGCACACCACCCGCGTTTATGTGCCTGATGAACAATATTTTCAGTCAGTATTTAGACAATTTCATACTAGTATTTATTGATGATATTCTAGTCTATTCTAAAACATAGGAAGAACATGAAGAACACTTAAGAATAGTTCTGTAAACCTTGAGGAAACACAAACTGTACGCCAAATTTTATAAGTGTGATTTTTATCAAAAGAAAATACAATACTTACGACATGTAATTTCAACTGAAGGCATTGCAGTCGACCCTGAGAAAATAAAATCCATCATGGAATGGTCGGTACCTAAGGATATAGTGGATATTCATTCATTCATGGGAATCACCAGATATTATCACAGATTTTTAGAGGGGTTTTCCAAAATAGCCTACCCTATCATGTCATTACAAAAGAAAGGGACCAAGTTTAATTGGTCACAGAAGTGTCAAGATAGTTTTAACAAGTTGAAGGAATTGTTGACAACTGCACCCATCTTGAAGGTAGCCGACCCAGATAAAGACTTTATCGTTTGTTTTGATGTGAGTAAAGAAGGACTAGGTGGTGTCCTAACTGAGGAAGGACACATGATTTGTTATGAGTCCTAGAAATTAAAAGAACATGAGAGAAACTACGTCACTCATGACTCAGAATTAGCAACATTAATACACGCCTTAAAAATGTGGCGACACTACATAATGGGAAAAACATTTCTATTACTGACAGATAATAGCGGAGTAAATTATTTGTTTAGTCAGCCAGATCTTAATGCAAGGCAAGCAAGATGGCTATCCTTCTTGAGTGAATTCGACTTTGAGGTAAGACATATCAAGGGTAAGGAAAATAAGGTAGCAGATGCCCTAAGCAGAAGAGTTCATGGGTTATTCGAAGTAAATGTTAGTAGAGCAGAAAGTGACCTGGAACAGAGAATAAGGAAAACAAGTATTAACAACTAAAATTACACTAAAATAATGGCATAATTTCAAAACAGTACCACAAAATCAGATAAATCAGATCTGAGTATCGACAAAAATGGACTACTATGACTTAAAAATAGACTTACATACCATATTCAACAGAGTTAAAGATAATAGTCTTGGATGAAGTGCATAAGAAATTGTATTCTAGTCATCCAGGATACCAGAAAACAATAACAACACTTAGAAAACTATTTTACTGGCCTAATATGAAGGGAGAAACAACATAATATTTGGCTAGGTGCCAAGATTTCCACCAAGTTAAGGCCAAAAACTAGCATCCAACCAACCTACTATAGCCATTTCCAGTACCAGAATGGAAATGGGAGACTATATCACTAGACTTTATTACAGGTTTGCCAAAAACTCAGAAACATAATGACGCTATTATGGTTGTAATCGATAAAATCAGTAAGTCTGCACACTTTATTCCTATAAAGACTACTTTTAAAGATATAAACATTGCTGAAATATTTATGAAAGAAATATTTAGGCTGCATGGTATTCCTAAAGTAGTGATTTTGGATAGAGACCTAAAATTCACATCTGCTTTTTGGAAAGAATTGTTTGCAGGGATAAATACTAACTTGAATCTCAGTACGAGTTATCATCCACAAACAGATAGACAGACTGAAATAACGAAACAAGTTGTAGAGGATATGCTTCGCATGTACGTAAGAACAAAACCGAGCAAATGGGAAGACTACCTACACTTGGGAGAATTTGCATATAATAATGGGTACCAAACTTCAGCTAAGTTAAGCCCTTTCGAGGTACTGTATGGAAGAAAGTGTACGAACCCAATTAGCTGAGATAATCTGGTTGACATAATTATGGTTGGACCAGAGTTGCTCCAAGAAATGGAGAACACAGTAAGAACAGTACAACAAAACTTGAAAGAGGCACAGGACAGACAAAAAAGTTATGCAGACCAGAAAATAAGACACTTGGAGTTTCAAGTGGGAGATCATGTTTAATTAAAAGTCAAAGCCCAAAAGAGTTCACTAAAACTCAGGAACTGTGCCAAGTTGGAACCCAGGTTTTGTGGGCCCTTCGAAATACTAACTCAAATTAGACCCGTAGCATACCAACTTGCACTTCCAGCTAATCTAAGAGTTCATAATGTATTTCATATTTCTTTGTTGAAAAATTATGTTCATGACCCTACTCATATGATGGATTGGAACTTGGTGCCGGTGGAACCAGAAGGCGAGTTCTAGGCGGAACCCCTACACATTCTGGACTAGAGAGAAATAGCACTTCGGAACAGAGTCGTCCCTGAGGTAAAGGTGCAATGGAAGCACTTTATCCCTGAGGAGGCCACTTGGGAGTTCGAGGGAGATTTGCGGAAATCTCATCCAATCCTATTCCAAGAAATGAACAAACACTAAGGATAGTGTTTTATTGAAGGGGGAAAGGATGTAACATCCCCCAAAATAAAGTATTTTTGAAATTCAAAATTTATTAGCAAATTATTCTGTTTTTAGTAAATTCAAATTTGGAATTTTTTTGTCATTTATGGAAATTCCGAATTTTGAATTTGATAAATTGTAATTCATTATTATGAATGTTGGGCAGAGACTTGATTTGACCCAACTAACTATTTGACTATGACATTTGTATGTAAACAAAATATTGTTTAATTATTGCAGGAGGACAAAGGGAACAACCGTGTTAAATTTATTTGACCATGACTCCATGAGTGGGGAACATGTTGGAACTACCTATGGAATTATTGTTATAAGTGGCAAATCAGGGATTTGGCCATTGACAGCCCCTGAAAATCAGGGATTTAGAAAGCTGCGAAAATTCCCAAGGGAGGGAAAAAATACCTAGGCAAAGAGGATTTGTTTTTGATATATAACATATTTGAGGAGGCAAGACGCTACTTAGTATGCTCGGAAAGGAATTACTATGCACTTATTGTTATGAACACTAAAATATTGAGTGTGAGGCAAGGAGAGAACTACAGAAAGAGTAAACATTGTTTAAGGGGAGATTTCAAGTTCGCCTGCATGGACTCATGGTCAGGCTAAGGGGTGAATTAGACAAGTAATTGGTTGTCATGTTCTACGGTTGGGAGGAACGTGGTTGTTCCCTTTGTCTTCCCGCGAACTGGTTCAGATATGTTAATGTTCTCCTTTTTGTTCTGAATGATTTTGTGTATCAGTTATAATGTATATGTTTTGTACTAAGTTGATATAGCTTCCATAGATGATATATGTTCATTGTATGAAGTTTTATAATCAAGGACTAAATTCTGGGATGGCTCCTTCTGAATTAAAATTTAGAGCAGACTTATCCTTGTGAAAATGAACTTGAAAGTATAGATTTATCTATAGGCGAATGTTATTTTTGTAATCAAAATATTAGACAGATCTATCTATGTGTATTTGGATTGAGAAAGTCTATACATATATACATGTAGACTCCTATATATATATATATAGTGCACATAGATACAACTGTGCTAGTACTGTGTATAGATTTAATAAAAGAAGATTTATTAACAGCAATAGAACACTCATTTATATAGAAATTTTTGTCATCGTATTTGAACACACAAACTCTACCAATAAGAAATCAACTTCCTCTCATATAAGAAATAACTGAAACAAAGAGTCTGGAACTCCTCATACCTTACTACAGTAATATAATTAAGTCATTGTTCTATTATAAGATAATGCAGAAGTAGAATTCGAAGATAATTATTCAAGAGTATAATTCCCATGCTGGCAGAGATTCAATTCCATATGTTCACCATACGCACAAAATAAAAGGACTCAACTGAAGAAATACACACTGTATAAAGTAATTGATAAATTTATTAAACTATGAGTATACATGCGAAACTATCCACTCGGTATCCATGGCCGTGAATGGTATAGAATAAGCAATTACAACTATACAGTTCTATACATACAAAACGCGATTTAAAACTCCTACCATCCCTTTAGCCTAAACAATGAATAAGGTATAGGTATGTATATATTATTCTGGAAGTAAAACACAGAGTCAGAACTTTACGCAGACCATTATATCCAATCTAACTAATTGCAATTGCAAATTTAAACACATCGGTAATAATAATAAGGAATGTCGAAATGAGATAAAATTATATAGGATTATAAATCTAGCATAAGTTGATCCAACTTTTAGCATTTGAAACATGGCCTGTCATCAAGACGATAACCCTGGTAATTAAAATTTAGGGCATAACAAGACCCGAGAAGTAATTAGTTAACAAATATTTCATTACTCTAATGAACAGGATAATCCTGTAGAAGAAAATTACTGCAAAAGTTATACTGTAACAACTGGGACCAAATCCCAAGTTACTTTTGGGAATTTTTCCCTATTTTCCAAACCCAATAGGAATCTGAGGAAATCGATTTTGAATGACCTCTTTTATTTTTGGCAACCGTGACTGTTCGAAACTTCAGAAGGGTATAGAAGGGAACTTGAATACCTTTTGCGCCGAGTATGGGGATGAACATCCGAGAGCACTGCGTAGATGAAAAAGCCTGGAACATTCACCTTACGAGGGTTAGAAAATCATACTTAAGGAAAACTTGAAAAAACAGAAACAGAATGATAATTGTTTTCTTTTAACACATCATGTAAAGAATTTACTTAACTTCCAACCCTGGTTCGCATGACTTTTCCTTGTTGATTTCCGGTTGGACAGTCGCTTAGGGTTGAGGATGGATGGGGCAATAGCTCACTGATGGGTACCCTCGCATCAAACAGGGCCCATCATTAGTGTTGTGTATCAATTCAAGATAAAAACGAACTAAAGCGATATAAGGAAAATTTTTACATAGTAGTCATAATTAATTAATAGCGAGAGCAACTGTACTAAGTCCCTTCATACAGAGACAATGTATATTAATGGATTGTTTTAAACCTTAAGAATTTCTTTCATACTAGAATCATATCTAACTTTCGATCTTAGACTACCTTTTAAAAAAAAGAACGGACAAACATGTTGTGCATAGACGTCATAAACTTATTTCTTTCCACATGGTACAAGAGCTACTTGATAGTTGAGTTATAGACCCACTAGTAACATTTTACAGGGAATATATTACTAATTGAACAATTGATACAGAAAACCTTGGCCACTGGTTTCGAGTCGTAAGAATGGCGAAGAGGACAAATAGTATTTGAGAAATGTCAAGGGGCTTTAGTGGTATCGAAGAGTTATCTTGGCATGCCAGAATCACAGAAGCCTTTAGTTCAACATTGAACAACCAGTTGAGACCATGACAGAGATGAGGGGATTTATACGATGCCTTGTACATTTCACGAAGGGGTTCTTCCGTGAGACTCCACCCTCCCTTAGATAAATGAGATACCATTTACTAAAAACTTTATGAGGGATGGTGTATACAGTAAGACAACAAAGAATGCAATGATTGTAACTAAAGGAAAAATAAACGAGAGACATCAAGAAATGCATAACCTTTCCATTATTCAAGCTATAGACTATCGAGTAACCTTCAAATCGAACGAATCAGTAACCAGAATGATTTTATAATACAAAGAGTTCTAAAAATCCACTAACCAGAAGCTCTTACCTTATTATGTGGAGTCCCAATGGCAGAGGTCCATCCAATACGTCTGATTCCAGAACAAGTCCACGAATTCAATGTTGGGTAGTTACAGAGAGGATTTGATAACTCAACCTCGGTTGCAGGGAGCACACAAAGACGATATCAAAAGAATTCTAATGAAAATGGTAGTTCTAGAGGCCATCTACTAGTATACAGATATTTAATGGCGATCTGTAAGTCAGTACTACAACTAGGGCAAGGTGGCGAGATTTCAGAGGGACACTTTAAACTTGTGATAATCCCAAGAGGTTGTTTCCAATACATCAGAAATGCTCTGGCAGAAGGGTCATTACACCTCCTCTACCGTATCCAAGGTTAGTCCCACCTAAATCCATGAAATGGAATTGGTAGACAGTCCAGTCTTCTGGTTTCTAAATTTGGTTAGGGTTCACTATTCGAATAAGATGACAGTTGTCCCTAAAGTGGGTGAGGCAAGAACTGGATTCGTAACTATCGTCTCCACGTCTAGAATTCACACGATGTAGGTCTACGTTGATGGCAAGGAGCTCATTAAGTTCACTACCACCCTTACCCGAAGAAAACGTATTTACCACTTCAAAATTTATGAAGGGTCATTCTTAGTACTCCTCTCACGGTAGGCCTTGCTAGCACAGTATCTTTGACAATGGATTATATAGATATAGGATTATTGTTTAAACATTTTATGGTGCAATAGGATTGATAATAGTATGATTATACATATATAATGTTACTTATATATTTGGTGGTGCAATGTATTCGGCCATAGTTATATATATGTATATAAATTGTTGCGTGAATATGTTGTGGCACAGTGGTATTTTGACTTTAGACATTTATGTGTAAGTATCTCTCTCTCTCTCTCTCTCTCTCTCTCTCTCTCTCTCTCTCTCTCTCTCTCTCTCTCTCTCTCTATATATATATATATATATATATATATATATATATATATATATATATATATATATATATATATATATATATATATATAGTCCCCGAGGCGTAGGACAATGAGTGTAGCAATATATATATATATATAGTCTGATCAGGACATGAGTGTAGCATATGCGATTAGGATAATAAAACATTGTTAGGATTACGAGTCATGATTTTGAAGAGGAGGTAAATTTTATAATTTCACTTATAAAATAGCTTTGGTAAGATTTAATGTGGAAGAAGAAGCACTTAATCTACTTGTATCAATATTTGAGTTAGATATGACTTTAAATTTAGAGTCTATGACTACAAATAAAAGGATAAATAAAAATAATAATTATGGTAATTAGAGGTACATTGCATGTGATAAACACGGTGTGGAATGGGAAGAGTTCACTCAAAATCTCATAAGCAGTGGCATCTGATTGAGAAATGAAAAGGACAAACTCTTTTGGTCTTGGAACTGTTCGACCAGTAAGGTCACAACCAATTTAGCATATCAATGCATACTTTATACAAACAAATTGGCTGTAGAGAAATGGTGGCATAAAGTGATCTGGACGGTAAAGGTTATAGTCAAAATAATATGCTTCATGTGGCTTTGCATTGAGGACTGCATACTTACAAGTATCAATTACCAAAAAAGAGGTGGAATCGACCCCTCAATCTGCACCTTGTGCCGAAAAGATGAAGAATCTGCCACACACCTTTTTGCAGAATGCCAGAACACACAACTTATTTGGGCCAATGTCCTCACAACTTTTACGATTGACAGTGATTGGAAGAGGGCCACCATTGAAGAAAACTTAAAAAACTAGTTCCTGAATCTTCCTAATTTAAGACACATTCCATTTTTTTATTATGTGAAACATTTGGAAATACAGAAATAAAATTATGTTTGAAAACTGGACAAAGAATGATCTCGGGATATACAATAAAATTCTCCTCTCCATTAAAGAACACCCACACAAAGAGGTAGCAGACAAATTAGAAGTATTATTGAACCCAATCTACTTCAATGACAACCCAATTGGCTTCTTTGATGGTGCAACTGCAGAAAATAAGTGTGTCATAGGTTTTTATTTAAAAATCAAATCTGAACACACCATCCAAGCACTTTTTTTTGGAGGAACATGGAACAATATGAAAGTCGAGATGATGGGATTGTGGGGAATCCTTCCACTTGCCACATAGTACTCTTTTAAAAAATGAATGGTGGCAGGCGATTCAAAGGTCACCATTGATAGGATAAATGGAAAAGCCAATCTAGATCTTAGCTATCTCAGCCACTGGAAGGAGAAGATCAACACATTAAAGAAAGGTTTTGAAACCATATACTTTATGCACATCCACAGACAGTTTAATAAAGTTGCGGACAACTTATCCAAAAAGGATCTCAATGATACTCTAGAGAGTCTATTTTTTGAAGAGCTCGTCAGTGGATCTACTCTTAGATCTGGGGAATCACATTCTTTAAGGTGACTCTAACCAGAAAAATCTATTGGGTTATAAAGTGTTTCAGCCAAATAAAGTGACCATGGGATAACACAGGTAAAAGATGTAGAACGAGAATGAATATTCCATTCATGGAAGATACAACTATTGTAAATTGAAAGTTTCATTTGATTCTAATAAGAATAACAATGAAACTGTTTTTTTTCGCATGAAAAATAAATATAATAATATAGACTTAATCATTATTATATATAACTATTAAAATTATAAAAATAATTGTATTTATTTAACTTAGTCAAATAATTAGTGTATTCTTATTAAAAAAATTATCCACGCAAGATATAAAACCAACGCATATTTTTAAATTCCATCATCATTGACATATTTATCATCCTATTTAAAATAAAATAAAATTATATCTTAAATATTGAACAAACTTCAAATAAGATCATTTTAATTTCAAGATCTCTATTATTCTATTTAACAACTTTAATATGAAAACTTCGCTCAAATTACTTCGGCATTCCCATTCGCTCGCTTAGGGGTTATGCTAGTTATAATATGTTTTCTCTATTATCCTCCCCACTCTCACCCTCGTATATATTTTATGTTTATTATAATGAATAATATTTTATGTTTATTGTAAATTTATATTTTATTATCGTTGAAAAATAAAGCCAAAACTTAGAAAGTTTATCCTACGGTTTAACTATAACTTTACCAACATTCATTATGCAACTTTAAACAATGGTATTTTTCACTATGTGTTCATACACACCACCCTTCCATGGAAGGCGTCATCGAATATTTAAGCTGACATGTCAGATTAAATATTAGAAAGGTCAAGTTTTTATTATCTCTATTAGAAAGGTAAAGTTTTTATTATCAAAGAAATTGAAAATATTTTTTTGAGTAAGTTCTTTTGATTTTCATGAATGTTATGAAGATCTTTAGTATCACTAATGACTTGAAAATGAGAAATTATATATTTTTAATGATACTTATATATTTAAAATTTTGTATTTATAATTATTTTTTTAAATATAAAATAAAATTTACTTTTAAAACAACTAGCGATGTCCCTCCCGAGCTGCAAAAGCCGAGATACATTTTTGCAAGTTGGATGATACAAACTTATGTTTGTTTTCCAAAATGCATATATAATGAAGTTAATTTAACAAGTAAATTCTTATATATAGAAACTTATGTCTTGTTTTTCAAAAAAACAGATATAATGTGGTTACTTTAAATTAAAGTATATACTTAAACACAAATGTGTGCTCGAAATCAACACACATTATAATTTATATTATAATTGTTGTGCGATAACATGTTATCTCGAATTTACGGAATTTATGTTTAAACATAACATAATTATTTTACCATATTGCAATCTTTTAACCATTATGTATAAGAATATCAAGCATGTTACAATCAAGTAGACCTCATTTTACCAGATTGCAAACTTCTAACCATTATGTATAAGAATATCAAGCATCTTACAACCAAATAGACCTCATTAATGGATTGGATTGGTCACTAATACATAGAAAATAGAATCATAGCCTACATTGAAGATACTTGATAATAAATTATACAAGTGTTTTTAAGAGGGAAAAAAATATGTTTAAACATAATATAATCATTTTACCGGATTGATATCTTTTACCATTATGTATAAGAATATCAAGCATCTTACAACCAAATAGACCTCACTAATGGATTGGATTGGTCACTGATACATATAAATTAGATTCATAGCCTACATTGAAGATACTTGATAACAAATGATACAAGTGTTTTTAAGAGGGAAAAAAAAAGGTCTTGTATATAGCTTCAAAGTTTTTAACTATTAACATTTTGATCTCAAAAAGTAAGAGGAGAAATGTTTTTTTAGTCACATTGCTTCTCTGAAAGTTTATTCCTCAAAGTTCATTGTTTCCAAATAGAGATACAGGGGAAAAATGTAGAATCTAATTTAAACAGGTATTGTGTAAAGAAATGATGCAGATTGATGAAGGAAGTCAACATTTTCTACAGTAGCTAACATTCCCCTCAATAGAAGAAATGATGTAGAGTGATCTTTGTAGCATCAGGGGCCATACTACACAACTGCAACTGTGATTTATCAAGCAGCAGGAGCAGAGGGTAATAACGAGATCTAGAATTAGACAAAGATATGCATGTGTCTGTGTTAATGAATAAACGAATTTCTAAGCAAATATGTTTTTATTTCTTTATGTATTTATTTGGTTAATATTGGCAGTTGTTGGTCGGTTTGAATTGGCCCTTACTGGCTATGATTTTGGTCATTTTGTTGTTTCTATTGCTAGTTGTTCTACTGTTGTTGGAGAATGAACCAGTTTAGTTTATTTCCTTTGAAGGCTTGTGAAAACACTTGTACACATTGTGGGCGAGAACAAACTTTGTGTTAGAGTCCTAACCCGCACATAGGTAGAACAATATATTCGGATGTAATAAAGGTCAATATTAATAAGGCCTTTCAATAAAATAGAATAAGGCGGATGTAAGAAGACCTAATAGAAGCTTTCGCTTCTAGAAGGATCTTCCTCTAGATGCTTCTTTTTAGTATAAATAGGAGTCGAGGGTATGAGAACCATAGCTTGGATATTATTGTAATAGAGCTCTGCTCAACTAGAGGTTTCCCCCTCGAAGAGGCCCGTGAACATTGCTTTTAGATTCAAAGTTCTATTTCTGTTGTTATTCTTATATCATTTCAGTGTTATTGTGGTGAATTCTCTAGTTATATTGTTGTTATTCTGCCATTACTATCATTTTATTTATGTTCTGCATACATTTATATCTAGTATATTGCAAGTGGTATCAGAGCATTTTCCTTGTCAGAAAGTGTGGGTTAATTTTTTTTTTCAGGGTAGAGATGTATTCCGTTGTCTTTAATCCATAGAGATCTGTCGTTATGTGCATAAAATCGTGGTTGAGGGATTCATACACGCATGAAATACAAGTGGTACTTAAGCGCACATCTGTTGGCCACCCTTGTAACCCCTGTTGGTACCCCTTCGAGTGGTAGCGCATTAGAAAACACTTGTGTACGGATCGACCTAGATTACCCGAAGCCCTCTTTATATAAACCAATCGATCGCCTGACTGCTATAGTGTCACCGAGAACATCACTAGGGAAGATACTCTCTAGTACCTGGGCAGTCGGGTAGTACGGCTAAGGGTATGGTCTATCCTCCTTAGTTAGTTCCCTGAGATATTGGGTCGAGTACTACTTTTGGACCCCGCACGTATATCAGAGAGCTATAGCACAGGGAAAACCCTTGTCTGTAGAACCCTTGAATACCTAACCCTTGGGGACAGAAACATAAACAAATTAAAACAGGCAAGTTCTATTGCCGCACAACTGTGTTCAGGTTGCCAAGTAAATACACATTTCTTTCTGGTTAAGCATTTGGGAATTCCCTTTATGTAGTATTCTTCACCATTATTTCATACCTATCCCATTGGATTCATCTCTTCGCCCTTATCACATTCATCCATATCATTTTTTCGGCAAAAAAATTGTTTACCCCGCCCACCCCTTTTCAGTTCCCCCATCCTCATGGCCCATACTCGTAGCCAAGAATTGGAAGCTCACTTCAAAACCTACAATCTGGTCTCATTGAGACCCAACAAGAAGTGAAACAACTTAGTGCCAATGTCGCCGCCATCAATACAACCATGCAGTCCTCAATGGGCGAAATCAAACAAGACCTCACCACCCAGTTTGAATCAGTCTTTTCGGCACTCTGCACCAAACTGCATATCCCTACAGATAACCCTTCCTCTTCCTCGCGCCCACTTACTGAAGGTGACCATTCCTCTCATTCCCATACCTTGCAGAACCATCACTTTCAACGTGACCTACGCCTTCCACGGGTGGATGTGAACAATTTTGATAGCTCAGGCCCCACTAGTTGGGTAACCCAAATGGAACATTAATTCTCTTTATACAGCATTACAAATGACTTGGCCAAACTCCGGTATGGTGTTCTCCATCTAGATCAAGAACATTGGCAATGGAGAAAAAATTGTTGTCAAGGGTATATTGCTTGGACACAATTTGTGGTAGAACTTTATGAACGCTTTGACACTAACACCAACCATTTGTGATGTTTGACAAAGATGAAACAATTAGGAATAGTGGAAGACTTTATAGCTGCCTTTGAGCGCCTGGATTTTAGAATAGAGGGCATGTCTGATGCCTATTTCTGAGAGTGTTTTATCAGCGGCCTCAAGGATGAAATCCGGGCCCATGTCCTCATGGCTCAGCTTGAGAGTTGGGTGGAGGCTACCAAAAGAGATAAAGAAGCACAACAGGTTGTATCTTCTCAAAACCACAAATCCTCCTTCGTCCCTCGCCCTAAACTAGTAAATCCCACTACTCCCTCTGGTCCACTAAAGATCCAAAAATTGACCCGGGCTGAAATGGTTGAACACCAACTCAAAGGCCTTTGTTATAACTATGATGACAAATATTTCCCGTGCCACAAGTGTAAAGAATAAAATCCTATTATGGCCATCTCCTAGGAGATTTCGAAAGAAGATGAAGAAACTCCCTCTATGTCTAAATCACCTGAATTCACTGACATAACCCCTCCCTCAGACCCTCCCGAAGTAGAACCAGTCATTTCCCTCAATTATCTCACTGGACTCTTCACTCCCTAAACCCTCAAGCTAATCGGCTACATCAAGCATCAGAAGGTCATCATTATGGTTGATCATGGCATCACCCATAATTTTATTCAACGCCGCATTGCCCAAGAAACTCCTTTCTACATCCATGCCATCAATAATTTTCAAATCATGATTGCCAATGGTGGTTCCATGAAATGTGGAGGGCGCTGTGAAAATGTGTCTCCAAATTGGTGACTACCACCTGAAATCCCATATGTTTTCTATCGACATGGGAGGTTGTGACATTGTGTTGGGTGTAGACTAGATAAGGAATTTGGGTCCCATTCTCATGGATTTTAAAGACTTAACCATGCAATTCGACCAGGAGGGCGACCAATATAAGTTCCAAGTCATCACCGCCGGTTCACCTGAGATCATTAGTTCCCATCGCATGGAAAAGCTGCTCAAAAAGGGTCATTCCGGTGTTATTGTCCAACTCCATGCCATACAAGAAACATAGACACCCCCCATACCGCAAGACCTCCAAGCCATCCTTTCTAAACATCAATTGGTCTTTTCCACTCCCCAAGGCCTCCCTCCTTCCCGTGGTGTTCATGATCATTACATTCCCCTTGTACCATGAATCCTTCCTCCCAATATCCATCTGTATCATCACCCCTTTTCCCAAAAAAATGAAATTGAGAAAATGGTCCAGGAACTCCTTAATGCAGGTGTTATCCACCCTAGTACGAGCCCCTATTCATCTCCTGTGGTCATGTTCCTAAATAAAGAAGGTTCTTGGAGAATGTGTCATGACTTACGTGCCCTTAACAAACTTACCATCAAAGACCAATTCCCCATTCCTGCCATTGATGACCTCCTGAATGAATTGAGTAGCGCCCAATTCTTCACTAAACTGGATCTTCGTTTGGGCTACCACCAGATACGTATGAAAGAGGAAGATATTTCCAAGACTTCCTTTAGAACTCATGAGGGCCACTATGAGTTTTTGGTCATGCCCTTTGGCTTGTGTAATGCCCCCTCCACCTTCCAAATCCTCATGAATCATGTCTCCTGTCCTTTTCTCCTCCATTTTGTCTTAGTTTTATTTGATGATATCCTCATCTATAGAAAAACCTGGGCAGACCATCTTGCTCATGTGGATCGAGTTCTCCATCTACTCTCTCCGCACCAACTTTTCCTAAAACAGTCTAAATGTGCTTTTGGCACCTCAAAAGTAGAATACTTGGGTCATTTGGTTGGCAAAGATGGTGTCAGGGTGTATCCTAAAAATATTGAATCTATGAAAGATTGGCCTCACCCAAAGACTCTTAAGAGCTTACATAGATTTCTAGGCTTAACAGGGTATTATCGCAAGTTTGTTAAGAATTATGGGAAGATTGCAGCACCTCTCACTGCTCTCCTCAAAAATAACTCTTTCACTTGGACACCAGTCGTTGCTTAAGCTTTTCAAACCTTGAATATGGCCATGTGCACCACTCCAGTCCTCGCCCTTCCCAATTTAACAAAGACCTTTGTGTTGGAATGTGATGCCTCAAGGAAAGGAATTGGTGATGTCCTTATGCAAGAGGGTCGACCTTTGGCCTTTACCAACAAGCAACTATCAGAAAGAAATATGGGCAAATCCATCTATGAAAAGGAAATGTTGGCTATTCTACATGATGTGGATCTATGGCGTCCTTATCTATTAGGGCAACGGTTCCAAATTAAGACAGACCATCAAAGCCTCAAGTATTTTCTGGAACAACGCATTTCCTCCCCAGAACAATGAAAATAGGTGACTAAACTCTTTGGATATGATTATGAGATCATTTATAAGAAAGGAAAAGACAATGTGGTTGCGAATGCACTTTCCCGAAAATATGAAGATGAAGGATCCCTTTTTTCTCTTTCATTCATTGTACCAGATTAGCTCCAAGCCGTTTACGAGGAATGGCTACAAGATCCCAAAAGTTCGTAGTTGATCCAACAATTGCATTCCAATGCTCCATCTTCCCCAGGGTACTCTTGGCTCCATGAGGAACTTTGATACAAAGGTCGTTTGTATTTAAGTAAACAATCAAAGCTTAAATCCACGGTAATTTCTGAGCTTCATGCTACACCCACAACAGGGCGCTCCGGGTTCACCAAAACCTATGACAGGGTCAAACGTTCCTTTTTCTGGGATGGTATGAAACAGGACATTTGTAATTTTGTAGCTGAATGTGACGTGTGTCAATGCAACAAGGGAGAAACATTCAAATCGTCAGGCACACTACAACTGCTCCCAATTCCACCTGCTATTTGGAAGGATATCTCTATGGATTTTATTACCGTCTTACCCAAATCAGGAAATAAATACGTCATCATGGTGGTTGTTGATCGACTTTCCAAGTATCCTCATTTTTGTGACCTTCAACACCCGTTTACAACATCCACGGTGGCTCAAATATTCATGGATTAGGTCTTCAAGCTTCATGGCATGCTGCACTCTATTGTTTCTGATCGCGACCCAACTTTCACAAGCAATTTTTCGCAAGAACTGTTCAAGATACAAGGAACAAAATTGCATCTCAGCACAACTTATCATCCCCAGACTGATGGCCAAACGGAAGTTGTCAACAAGTGTTTGGAAACATATTTGAGGTGTTTTGCCTTGGAAAATCAAAATCAATGGGCTCAATGGTTACCCCTAGCTGAATGGTGGTACAACACTTCATACCATACAGCTACACGCATGACTCCTTTTGAAGCGGTATATGGACAAAAGCCACCTTCAGTTCTCTCATACTTACCGGGTGCCTCGAAGGTCCAGGCGTTTGATCTAATACTTATAGCTCGAGAGGATATTCTCCATACCCTCAAACAGAATTTGGTCATGGCACAAAATCGCATGAAGCAACAAGCAAATCAAAGTCACTCTAAACGTCAATTTGCAGAAGGGGATCAGGTGCTTCTTCGACTGCAACCTTACAAGCAAACTTCCCTCAAGGTCGAGCATTCTCAGAAGCTAGCACCCAAATTTTATGGTCCTTATATCGTGCTCAAGCATGTGGGACAAGTCGCCTATCAGTTAGCGTTGCCCAGCCATTTGAAGCTACATCCTATTTTTCATGTTTCATGCTTAAAGAAGGTGATTGGAGCTAAGTGCCAAATTCAAACCAACCTTCCAGAGTTAGTTGAAGAAGGATCCATTTGGCTACAACCAAAATCTGCTTTGGACCAGCGTGAGCATCGCCTATGTTAGAGAACCATCAAGGAAGGTTTCGTCTAGTGGAAAGATACAACTCCAACAGACGCCACTTGGGAACCAACTACCATTCTGCAGCAATTTCCTCATCTCAAGCCTTGAGGAAAAGGTTGTTTTTAAGGGGTCGACATGTTAGGTTCCTAACCCGCACATAGGTAGAATAATATATTCGGATGTAATAAAGGTCAATATTAATAAGGCCTTTCAATAAAATAGAATAAGGCGGATGTAAGAAGACCTAATAGAAACTTCCGCTTCTAGAAGGATCTTCCTCTAGATGCTTCTTTTTAGTATAAATAGGAGTCGAGGGTATGGGAACCCTAGCTTGGATATTATTGTAATAGATCTCTGCTCAACTGGAGTTTTCCCCCTCGAAGAGGCCCATGAACATTTCTTTCAGATTCAAAGTGCTATTTATGTTGTTATTCTTATATCATTTCAGTGGTATTGTGGTGAATGCTCTGGTTATATTGTTGTTATTCTGCCATTACTAGCATTTTATTTCTATTTTGCATACATTTTATATCTGGTATATCACACTTTGGAAGAAGTTGCTCAGGGTCTCTTGTGTAGTGAATTCACATAACAATGATGAAAGACTCAAATCAATAAGAGCCTAACTTGCAAACCTTTCTCGATCTTCCATCAATTTGGAGCCAATGAGAGATATTTTATAAAATAGTAATGAACATGACAATGCCTAAAACATGTTGGATATAGAGAAGGGACTAAAAATGGGTCAATAAGTTGCAAAATTGCACAATTTTTTGGACACATTGATTGTGTATCCCTTCTCATATAAGATCTTCTACATTTCTTGTCAATGCATCGTGTGACAATTGTAGGACAACCTGTGAAGCGAAATTAGAGTCAGAATCATTTTACAACAATCTATGGGGTCAAAATAAGTTAGAACAATCCAAACTTTCTTCTTTGTTGTACCTTTTCTTCTTCTTCAATTGATATGTACGACAACATTGTCCTCATTCAATGTAAACTTGCCATGCACTCGAAATTCACGTAGCATATAAACAATATTTTCTTTTTTCTAAAGGTATATTTCATATGGAAATTGTGTTAGGCCAGGAAGCACATTCTGGAATATTGGTTGTCTAATGGTACATTACATAATGTTGTTGTTCAATGTTTGGACAATAGCAGTGAGGCAATGTCTGTATATGTAAGGGAATTACTGATTACATATTACACAATCAATTATGGCACCATCTGTTATACAGATGCAAAAGCGAGAGAGTCACAATTGGCACATACAAGTTCAAAAGGGGTCGACTATGTGTTCATTGTTGCTAATGCACCTTCAACCTGTGTACATGACATAGTAATTGATATATTTAGAAATATAATATGTATGTGTAAATGAAATTTTGTATGTGAAATATGTGGAAGGAATTATATATGTATACTTACAACAGTTGTGGAGCTAGTTAGTTTCTTTAAAGCCTGCACCGTGTCTTTCCTCAACTATGTTATAAATGTTGACTATGTTGTGCATAAGACTTTCTCTTTGACATATTTCTTCTTGTTTATATTTTTAAAGAGAATTAGAGGAAATTCCCTCTTTTGCAATTGTTCTATCGAAGAGATAAAATGTGCATATGTGTTGAACAATTGAAGCTGCAACATAGAACAATATAATAATTATTTAATATGATTGGGGACATATTAGCATGTGAATGTAAGAAAAGAAAAGAGGATATTGTAAGCAATATCGTTGCATTGTCGTCATTTGAGTCACTATCCTTTATATGTAGAATGTGTTGCAACCCGACTTTTCTAGAAAATATGATGGCAGTACCAATAGTTCCAATTGGATACAGGTCTGTATTTTCTGCAAATTGTCTTATCGTTGTGTCCGGTATTAAATTGTATTATGTGCAAGTTGTTGACACTATTTCTACAATGCTTGAGTCATTGAGCAATATAATAAGATCCCAGTCACCATGATTATACATAGGTTTTGGTAGTATTTTAAATTTTGTAATGGATATCCCATTACCATGAAGAATCTTTTACTTGTGTTTTTTAACAAGGTGTGCAAGGATAGACAAGGTGATTGTCATCAGTCCTTTGTTTTCAGTCATATCAACACGTAAAATGTGACGTATCCTATTCACTTTCTCCAAATAAGTGTTGTATACAACCATTATGTTTCCAATGAACTCTTGGCTAGTCCGACGACTGTTTAAGTAGTCTACTAATACTATATTTGGTGATGTTGTTTTGGGCATGTTAACAATGTCTTAACAAAAGAAGTGATACAAAGCATATTTTATATACAATTGTTTTTTGTAGCTTCACAAATTTGAATGATATGTATTGGGTAGAGTTTAGTAAACACACCTTTTAAGTTGTGCATGTTGCACTATGTCGAGTGATTCACATGTACTTGTCGATGTTTCTTGTGAACTGAAAATAATGGTTCTATATGACATTAGCATATTTACCATGGCATAAATAAATAAACAAGTGCGAATATATATTTCCTAAATGTAATAGGAACACAATTTATGATTATTTACACGTGTGCATGTTGTTGTTCTGATGTTTGTGATGATTGGGTGCTCATGCTTCCCTCACTTGTCAAACATTTCCTGACAAAAAAACATTTGTACATTGACTATGTGAGAAACAAGGATGTACGGTATAGTATATGTTTCTTTCACATCTTTGACGCCTACAATTTTTTGTAGGAAGAAAAAAACATTGATACATTGGTGTAGTCGGTAGAGATATAACATATCATGATACTAAAACATGAGAACATGTTGTGGGGGCATATATAATGACACGTAGTTAGTGTTACCAAACAATGTCGAAATACTAAAACATGAGAACATGTTTGGGGGCACAAACAACAACAAGTAGCTAGTATTGGTAAACAATGTTGAAACAAACAAGTGCATTGTATGGGATTCATAATAATTATTGACATACCTTTTGGAAAAATTTTGTTGATTTTCTCCCCCTGCTTGACTTGGGAAAATACTTAGGACTTCTTCCTCTTGTTCACTTTTTCTATTTGTTTAAATGTTGGCAATATAAAATACAATGGGCATGAGAATGGGATATTATGCAAGAACAATATGCAATATTGACATACAATAAAAGAGATGCAAAGTGATAGAGTAAAATATAAAGGTATAAGCATGTACCTTTCCATTTCCCATTCCATGGATGTGTCTATAAAAAGCTTCCTTTTTCCAAAATCTATTACAAGCCAAATGTTTTCAAAGGTTGGATGGTACTATTTGTCTAACAAGTTTGCTTATCCTGCTACAAAGTATCCAGATCTGAAAATAAATTCCATTTAGATGCAATCACAATATGCAATGTAATTTTACTTCATTGATTAGTTACTTATGTACTATACAAACCTTTTTCCATCCATGGCAGTGTTTTCTGATCCATCGGAAAGAGAAGGGGGATTTGTATATATGTAAATAAGATATGCAAGTATGATTTGATACATGCGAACATGCAATTGTATAATATGTTTTATATGTATTTCATAACTCAAGTAAAACACAAATTGTATCATGGTCAGTCCAATATGCATCTAACATATAGAGTTTAGATTGTTCGTTGGGCACATTTGACCATACATGATCAATAAGTGTTTTTTGTACATGATTTTTCTTGTCTAGTAGGAGGTGGAGATTGTTAAATTGCACATGTAATTTTCTAATTTTCTTGTTTTTCCATTGCTTTGTAACATGTAAATATTGAAGTATCCTACAATGATAATGATTTCATTCAAATGTAAATGGTGCAATGTTTTTTCAATGACATTTGTTATATTGGTAAAAGTTGCATGCGACGCGACATAGATATTTAGTATAGCAATTTGTGATTCATGAACTATTACCTTTGCAAGCACCCCCTCAACATTTTGTTCTTCGAAATGCATATGTTCCAAAATTGGTATATGTTTTTTAATAGTATCATCACTCCATATTTAATGTAGTTTGATATGCAATTGAAGTTTGGAAATTGTTCATTTTCCATGCATAGTGCCAGGTATGTTTCTTGCAGGCACAAAATATCAGATTGCATTGTGTCATAATCATTGAGTATATCATTAATATGTGCATTTAGGATGTGTGTGTTTAGTGATAGAATTGAAATGGATGATTCTGATTGTATGTACTGGCAGTCATATTCCAGAATCCATCTTGCACTACTCCAAAGGTGTTGCATCTTAATATTGACTTTATGTTTGACCTTGAAGTTATCTGTTGTAAGAGCATTTACCAAATACAAGGATTCTATGTTTCTTACATGAGACAGAGTTGTGTACACTAATCCATGTATTCAAATTCTAGTAGGGTCAAATGCAACATTGTCAAGTGTTAAAACTTGTGATCTGTGTATTGTATGTGCACATGCAAGTTGAATAGACTATTTTCGGATCTTCAAATTTCTTGCTTTTGTTGTTGTTGACATTGGTTTTGCTATTCGCAGTATAGGTTTCCATTCTCGGGGAGTGTTCGAATTTTATAGATAGGATAACTTGGCGTCTTGTCGATGTCCAATATGCAGATCATGGAACTTAATCCATAAAACATCGACTTTATCTGTTTTTGTATATGGTGTCTTAACCATGAACATGTGTTGATTGAGCGAAGATGTGTTTATGAAGATACAATCCCTTGAGTTGCAACTAAATGGAAAGCAAAGTGCAATATGGACTGCTTGTTGAGACGACATTTGTTGAAGATTAAGAAGTGTATTCCAAAGTGTATGTATCATTTTCATAGCATCGATTCGACTTTTTTCATGTTCTTTGTGTATTCTCCTAAATTCACTTGTCATAGATTTTTCAAATTTGGTCATGTACGAGCTAAATTATGATGCCTCAACATATGCATTAAGCACATACTATTCATTTGTATTCACATTCCACATATTTGGCATGTCCTTGGAAAAACTGTTGTTCCAAATATGTGAGGGATTTAGTGTAGATTGTATAACTTGGATGTACTCATCTGTTGTTATCTTTAGTTGCATCAAGAAGTCTTCGAAGGTAATTAAGTCAACATAATTTTCTTGCTCTAGAAATGTGAGTAGGGAATTTGATTTCTCAATTAGAACTTTGTCCACTAAACTAATCGATTCGATGACTTTTGTCGTTTTCATTGGCGGCACAGGGAAGTTGTAAAGGCAATGTGAGTTCTTCATTTTTACAGCTTCTCGTATGGTAGTGCCTATGCACTTTGGTGAGTTCTGGATCCAAATGATCTGTGTCACAGGTAATGCATTGGTCCAAAAATTTATCAATTTCCGAGTTACTATCCTTTCCATATATTGGAGCACCTTCTATCCATAGTACTACATGTTTGTGTTCACTTCCCCTATTCTATAACTCTGCTACAAAGTAAGAATTTGTTATTATTACAAACAAATTTTTGTCATGACATATCAACTGTCTTAAAGTGTTGATTATATGTCTATAGTAATGAGTACATGTGATCGGGTATTTTCTTATGAGGTAGTTAATGTCGTTGACTTCCAATGTTTAAGTTTGTTTTCTATTTTTCCTATTGTTGGATAGATTGGTTAGGGTAGTCACCAATGGATTCCATCAATGTTCTGCATTTGTAAATGTGATGAAAAAAATTGGGGGGCCCACTTGTCGGATCATTGCAAATAGGTTTTTCTTGATTTGTTGCAAGTGATTGAGAGAGATGTGAATGTTCTTGAAATATATGTATCCAATATCTGATTTCAAGTTTTTTTCTAAGAGGACATCTAAGAATTAGTCAATAAGTGAGTTGGCCCCATAGAAATATGTATCTACTTTCGTTTCTTTGCCCCAACCCCTACTAAGAAGGAAGATCTTTTTGGTCATTCACTTTGTACTTGACATCTTTTTCTAATATATTTCTTCCTCGCAATTGACCCTTTCTTATTTGCACCCGTAGGCAAGAGAGAACTTTCTCAATTATTATGCGCATTGTCTTGAAAAAAACATTTGTTGTGTGGCATGAGAAATCACTGCTAGCTTGCACTAATTCCCATTGCACTATTCGTTGGTAGCTAAAACGTCGTGTAATGTCATCGTCACGTGGGTGTCCGTAGAAAAGTGTCGAGAAGTTCATTTCTTCTACATATTTGTATTTGAAAATTCCAAGAGGTTGTTGTGCTTCAATGGGTGCGAGTTCGATGATCTTGTCCTACAAGTCACAAATGTGTTGAGACTCTGTGAATCCATGTATTAATGTGATCCGTCGGATCTTTTAATGACTTATGGTTGAGTTTGAATTTTGCATGCGTTAATTAACCATTCGAGAAACTTAGTGAAAGAATGAGGAAAGAAGAGGAATTATAACATCCATATACACATATGCAGATCTGAAATGAAATAATAGACAACAAACCATAACACGCAGATTGATAACGGAGTTCGGCACAACTTTGCCTACGTCTCCG
>SNQJ01S0005682.1:220422-233205 GCA_010110895.2 Picea sitchensis | reverse complement strand
TAGTAGTCATATTCCAGACTCCATCTTGCACTACTTCGAAGGCGTTGCATCTTAATATCGATTTTATGTTTGACCTTGAAGTTATCTGTTGTAAGAGCATTTAGAAAATACAAGGATTCTATGTTTCTTACACGAGACAGAGTTGTGTACAATAATCCATGTATTCAAATTCTAGTAGGGTCAAGCGCAACGTTGTTAAGTGTTAAACCTTGTGATCTGTGTATTGTACGTGCACATGCAAGTTGAATAGGAATTTTTTTTCGGATCTTCAACTTTCTTGTTTTTGCTGTCATTGACATTGGTTTTGCTATTCGTAGTACATGTGTCCATTCTCGGGGAGTGTTAGAATTTTATAGATAGGATAACTTGGTGTCTTGTTGATGTCCAATATGCGGATCGTGGAACTTAATCCATAGAACATTGACTTTATTTGTTTTTGTATATGGTGGCTTAACCATGAATGTGCGTTGATCAAGATCTGATGTACTCATCTTTTGTTATCTTTAGTTTCATCAAGAAGTCTTCGAAGTTCATTAATTCATCATAATTTGCTTTCTCTAGAAATGTGAGTAGGGATTTTGATTTCTTAATCAGAGCTTTGTCCATTAAACTAATCAATTCAGTGGCTTTTGACATTTTCATTGGTGGCACATGGAAGTTGTATCTGCAATGTGAGTTATTCGTTTTTACATCTTCTTGTATGGTAGTGCCTATGCACTTTGGCGAGTTTTGGATCCAAATGATATGTGTCACAGGTAATGCATTGGTCCAAAAATTTATCGATTTCTGAGTTACTATCCTTTCCATATATTGGAGAGCCTTCTATCCATAATAGTACATGTTTGTGTTCACTTCCCCTATTCTATAACTCTGCTACAAAGTAGGAATTTGTTATTCTTACGAAGAAATTTTCGTCATGAAATATCAACTGTCTTAAAGAGTTGATTATATGTCTATAGTAACAAGTACATGTGATCGGGTCTTTTCTTATGAGGTAGTTAATGTCGTCGACTTCCAATGTTTCAGTTTGGTTTCTATTTTTCCTATTGTTGGATATCTCGGTTAGGGTAGTCACCAATGGATTCCATCGATGTTCTGCAGTTGTAAATGTGACGAAAAAAGTCGGGGGCCCCATTTGTCGGATCATTGCAAATAGGTTTTTCTTGATTTGTTGCAAGTGATCGGGAGAGATGTGAATGTTCTTGAAATCTATGTATACAATATCTGATTTCAAGTTTTTTTCTAAGAGGGCATCTAAGAATTAGTCAATGAGTGAGTTGGCCCTAGAGAAATATGTATCTACTTTAGTTTCTCTGCCCCAGCCCCTAAGATGGAAGGTCTTTTTGGTCATTCACTTTGTACTTGACATATTTTGACAATATATTTCTTCCTTGCAATTGACCCTTTCTTATTTGCACCCATAGGCAAGAGAGAACTTTCTCAATTATTATTTGCACTGTCTTGAAAAACAAATTTGTCGTGTGGCATGAGAAATCACTGCTAGATTGCACTAATTCCCATTGCACTATTCGTTGGTAGCTAAAAAGTTGTGTAATGTCGTCGTCACGTGGGTCTTTGCAGAAAAAGTGTCAGGAAGTTCATTTCTTCTACATATTTGTATTTGAAGATTCCAAGTGGTTATTGTTCTTCAGCGGGTGCGAGTTCGATGATCTTGTCTTGCAAGTCACAAATGCATTGAGAATCTATGAATCCATGTATTAATGTATCAATAGGTATTTCATTGTCGGATTCGTCATCTGCATCACTTTCACTGTTGGTGTTTTCATTTTGTGTAGAGTCTACATTGTCTTGTTGAAGAACATGGTTCCAATCCTCATTTATACAAATGTTTTTAGCCTTATACAAAGTTATAGAATGTAATTCTTTTAATTCTCTCATGACAATGTTTACATGTACTCTACTTGTTTTGTATGCATTCTTTTATTGAAATCGCCTCTTCAATGCAACAACAATTGTCAGTGTTTTGTCCATGAATTGTGACAATGATTTTTGCACAACATCTATATGGACATGCACATTGATAATTGATCCTGTCAAGCCCATTTGGGATCGTCTATTGCCCCATGGTATAATATGTGTAAATGAAATTCATAGTGACACAAGTCTCTCTTCAAGTTCCGACGATGTAATTACACTGGCATATGTGTGTTACGTCTTATTTAGTCAGGTGTTGCAAACTGTGGAACGTTTCCATTTTGAAGCAATCTTTTGCATGCAATGCATATTTTTTTAGTGGAGAATGTTCTGTCATTCAATGTCAAGTTCACATATTATTTTTCCAAGTCATTGGTGAAACATTTAATGTTCTTTACAAAATGCAATTCTTCACAAATTGCACATATGATCCTAGGGGTGTCTTCAATTTGTTTCATATAGATTTTCTTTTCATATTTATTTCCTACATGGGAATATCGTGTGTCTACTTGTTGTTTTTTGTTGTTGGGAAGGTGAAGTGTTTGCTTTAACCTATGATATGTTATTTTTGGTCTCTTATTAGTACAATTTCAGGTGGAAGATGTGTAATTGCATTTGTTTCTTTTGCATATGTGCTTTTTCAATTTGTGTTAAGTGAGTTTGTGCCTATTGAATGGGAATGGTTCTGCTTGATGGCAAGCCACGTTGTAGATGGAACCATTATCCGTAAATGGTTATGCTTGATGGCAAGCCATGTTGTAGCTTGAACCACTACTTGCTGGAACTAATGTTTGGATGAAATGAACATGGCGAAGAGGTTTGTTGAGCTTCACCATTAGCAATTTTCTCATTGTGTCCACCGAGGAATGTTGTAGTGTGGCTTGTTTTTGTGCGCATGATTTTTTTCAATTTTTTGTAAGTGAGCCTAGGATTTTTACTCGTGATTCCCACTACTCGATGGCAGTCGATGATGAAATCACCATTACCATTTGTTAACATCATTGTTTTCTTACGATTGTTTGTCCTTTCTAGATTTGGTGATTACGTGACTGTATTATAGTTGAGCCCATGCATCATGTTTAGGCTTACTACAGGATGGTTACAATGCACAGTGCATTCATGGCTGCAAACTTCTCTTTCCATCGGTTCACAATGGATGTGTGATGTATTTGTTTCAAATGATAGCACATCAATTTTTTTATCACAGTTCAAATTAGTAGAGTAGAAGTGCACAATGTTATTTGAAAGGGAGGACCATACTTGGATATTTACTTTGAATGTGATTGATATCCACTGCAAACAAAACGACCCACCCTCTATATTCCTCTTCTCATATGGCATTGACATGTTTATTAGATACGCTTTCCAACTGCCAACTTCTGGTATATTTTGTATGAGACCACGGGTCAAGTGTTGATGCAAGCAACATAATTCTTTCTGATTTCCACCTATAATTGCATTGCAGAAGGATTGCACAATGTAAAGTATCAGAGAGTGTACATCAAACTCCATCACGATCAAATAGCAAAGTGCAATGAAGAGACTATCTGCACAATTAGATGTACTAGTTGTTGCCATGTTTAAACCACAATAATTCATGCCATGCATAATATGCTTCCAATGGTATTGAAGGTCTTTGCACATGAGGGACAAGTAAATATTAGATCCTCCAAAATTTCATATGGATATTGTTTTATAAAGTAATGGTTCGTAATGACCATTAAGAGGATTAACGTCATGGAACAAGATGCAATACATATCTATATTTGCATTTTTGTTGAATAACAAATATATTGTTTTCCTTGTTAGTGACCAAACTCCAATTTGTACATTTACCCACATGGCTAGACAACACATACAAAATGTATCCCCCCATAGTCCTCTCTGATTTTTGGGTTGGATTGTAGATGCAGATAATCACATCTTTGAAAGATATGTATCAACATATACGCAACTGAAACATAAAATCGGATACCAATTCGTATTGATACGATTCTAATGCATCAACGTTACCATTGTGAAAACATGATAGGAAAATATCTATCAACCCATTTCACAACTCAATTGAAGAATAACATAGATGCAACAGAACTTGTAATGCATCAAACAAACAATCTCTCGCAGTGTATGAAAATGATTCTAATCTAAAAAGGCCATTGTGGCTTAGTACTTGGCCAATGTTGGTATGTGTAGTGGAGTGTGTGTTCATTTGATATCTTTCAAGACCTATTATTTATGTCATCTTCTAATTGGTGTGTTTCAAGTTATTCCTAAAGTATGTTTAGGATACTATGCAAGAAGGGAAGAAAATAACAATATAGTTTCAACACTACATACCTATTTTTTTGGCTCCTCTAACTTTCTCTCCTTGAACTTCAATGTTTTGTACTCGCTATAGACTCTTTCTATAAATAAATGTAGTGATAGGTATTTAATTAGATCAGATACATAGTACAAACTAACCAACATTGCAATCCATCCTCTTGTTAGTTGGGAAGATTCAATGTTATAGATAGAACATATATAAAGATAGGACCATAGAGTGTACATAGAACTATTGCACCTCATATGACCCATTATTGTACATAGAATTGTGCATAGAATTATTGTACATAGAATTATTGCAGCCATAGAATATAAGAAAGTGTTTGTTAGAACACCATAACCATTGGGTGGGTAAGTTCTTGCTTTTAGCCTTTGCTTTCTATTATAAAATTGACATCTAGAGAATCATTTTAAAGAATAAGAGATGGGTTGTTGTATGGGCTATGCTTATATTTGGATGATTCTTCCACGACAAATTGAATTCAACTGACAAACTAATTCTAATTTATGGACAACATATATCTCATATAAATACTTTCCTATTTTACAACGCGACTAAAAATAAGGATTAAGAAAATTACGGTAAGTGCAATTATGGCACTTGACCCAATAGAAATAAATACAATGCACATGTGCAACATAACCATTCAACGATGGAAAAATGGATGTAGTTTCAAATTTCAACCATTGTGAATCAAGGATTGTGTGAATGTTGCCTCCCATTTGAACAAAATTCGGTTAGAGAATTTAAATGCTAGAACAATTTTATTTTGAGTGCCAAATGCTCTTTATTTGGATATAAAAGGAAGAATAGTGTGAGATAGACATGTTGGTTTGAGTGTTGGTATGTAGACAATGGTTATGTAGGCCACTCATTGAGTCCAAAGTCACAAGACTGGGAATTGGAAAAAACCCATCAAGGCAAAAGAACGAAGAGTTTGAATATGATGCCGCAGATCCCGACCCTCAGGTCGAGATCCGCACAGGATCGTTCTAAATTTTCTCGAGCCGAAGCAGCTCCTTTGGTTCCTTGCTGAAACCTTCAACGAATCCACAGGTCCTTTATGAAAACCTGCCCTGTGCAACTTAACACTCGTGAGTTCGTGAGTCAAAGACCCTCGACTCCTCTTTCTCCAGACGTCGATACTCGAGATGCGATACGGGTATGGCTCCTCCTTGTTAGCACCTCTACAAGTGACCACCGGCTAGGGCCTAACTCTAGCACCCCTTGCTACTCGTAACTTCGTGAGTTGGAGTGTTGAACCCTCATACTCCTCCTTTGCGAAATCCCGAAGCACGATAAGTCAATGATGGGTTGACTCCTTTAGCACTACTCACAACTCACGACTTCACGAGTTGGAGTGTTGAACCTTCATGCTCCTCATTTACGAAACCCCGAAGAACAAAAGGTAAAAGATGGGTTGGCTCGTTCCAAGGTCACGTGTGTCCACCACCTGTCACCCACTTCCACCTTTCTCTAGGCGTTTGTTGCTATGCCACCTTTCAACCATGCACTTCCCACCTAACAGATGTGCCACGTGTTCGTACGAGCCCTCGACACTCGACACTTTGTGACTTCTGTGGTCGAAAAAAATTCTTTCAACCCCTGAACCCCCGATATGAGATACCCCGTGGAGGTTCTGATCCAATGGTTCTCCCGTGGCTTGGATTCAACGGTATAGATCTCCTTCCCTGCTCCTCGCAACTTGGGACTTTGCGAAAATGAAGAATTTGGTCTGCCCACCAAACTCACGAACCTCGAATTTGTGAAATGATCCAGATCTCTACCACCTGCCCTCCAAAATGGATAGTCTTGATGCTTTTAGGACTTGACGAGTCCTCTTCCTTCTGTTGTTATGAGTTTTAAANGACTTCTGTAGTCGAAAAAAATTCTTTCAACCCCTGAACCCCCGATATGAGATACCCCGTGGAGGTTCTGATCCAATGGTTCTCCCGTGGCTTGGATTCAACGGTATAGATCTCCTTCCCTTCTCCTCGCAACTTGGGACTTTGCGAAAATGAAGAATTTGGTCTGCCCACCAAACTCACGAACCTCGAATTTGTGAAATGATCCAGATCTCTACCACCTGCCCTCCAAAATGGATAGTCTTGATGCTTTTAGGACTTGACGAGTTCTCTTCCTTCTGTTGTTATGAGTTTTAAACCTCGTGCACCTTTTCTAGATCCGACGGCTCATGACAACTCAACACTTCTCCTCCCAGATCCGACGACTCACGACAACTCAACACTTCTCCTCCTAGATCCGACGACAATCTTCCTTGGTCCTAGATCTGATGGCCCAGATATAATCTCTTGCGCGCTCTCCTCCTGTTGTCTGGAGGTAGGCTCCAGTAGTCCATATCTCTTCCTCTGTCGATCCAACGGCTACTGTTGCTCCTTCCTGAGCATGTGCTCTCTCTGAACCTTAAAATATTTTGAACGCTTCAAGGGTTGGAACCTTTGTTATTTATCCCGCAAGTCCACGATCTTTAGTCTTTCCTGTGTTACTGAAAAATCTTCCCTCCTGAGCTTTGTTCACTCTGAAACCTCAAAAGGTTTCTCGATCTCTGCACACCTTGCAGTGTCCCTGCACACAACTATTCTATCCATCCTGATCTTTTCCTGCTCGAACCTCTAAGGGATTCGACCCTTGCCTTCTACTTCAAATGGAGATTGATGCCCTCTTGGAAGCCTCCCTTTCAAGCATTCCTGACTGAACTGACAAAGTATTTAACGATTCTGTGAGTGTCTTCCTCCTCGACACTTCTCCTTCCTCTGAACTTAGAATAGAGTTCTTCTGTGCACTCTATGCACTTGCTCAATTCCCTCCTGGCAGAGCTTCCACATAACCTTCAATGATTTTGTTATCTCCGTGCCTCTCTCTGCACAGTCTTACCTCCAAGGTGTTCAACAACCTCGATGTCTCCTCCTTGAGTCAATGACTTCCTTTGGTGTGCCCTCCTGGCACATCTTTGTCTAAATTCCGCAAAATTCAGAAGTGCACTCTATGCACTAGCTTACAAAACCTGCAGTGTTCTATCATGCAACCTCTTGCATGAAGCCAAAAATAAACAGACTTGGAATCAAAGAACCCAATAGACAATGACTTCTATCTGTAACATGTAAATGCAAACTAACACACATCTACAACATATCATAAACACATAAAGACATTCATCAACATACACAAAATAACATGCAGGAAAAACTGCTCTGATTGTATTAATATGAAATGCCTCTTTACAATGTGAGCTCAGACTGCAACAGAGTCACAACTTCCTCTCTTCTCTAACCTATTCTCTCTTCTACCTCTCTACTGACTAACTCCTATAGATACAAAGGATATTTTTACAAAAGGGAGCTCCTTGAGCTCTTCCCTTCATCCTCACCAACTCTCATTAATTTACATTCAATTACATTGAATGGTTGTCTAGTCCGAATAGGATCTAGATCTCAACCTTACAACCATTAAAGACGGTTTCTAATCACAGCCTATGCACATGCATGGATCTGTCTCTTCGACCTTGCAAACATTTAATACAATTTTCAAAATTTGAAAAACGAGAGGGCTGTGCCTCTCTCCTTCCATTGAATGCATGCTTGATGTGCTGGCTAGCTGGCACTTGGTGACGTTGGAGAGATGCTCCTGCATCATACTCCTTAGCTACAAAAATCATGAGCTCCTGCTCATGATATTCCCAACACCGCTATTGAAATCCACTTGGATCCCAAATAGTTCTCTGGAGCTATCCATCTACTCCATTGCTTCACTATTGCTGCTGCATCTGTTTCTCTACTGCTATGGTAGGTTCTCCTTTGCTCATCTCCTTCTCACTAGCAGTTGTTGCTGCTGACCTCAACATCAGCCTTCTAATTCCGTCAATTAGCTCGTCCAATCAATCTAGTGGCTGACTCTCTTTATGCAGTCTCCCCGGCTGCACTTCTTTGTCCGTATCAATGGGCAGATCAACTAGATTCCCCATGCTATTTTCTTCCTTGTGGCCTCAACTTGCCACTCTACTGCAAAATTCAGTTCTGCAGTCTGATCGCTGAGTCTCTTCTCAGCTTCCTCTTTTGACAACTTTGCTTCTGTCAGTTCTCCTTGTTTTGGTTGAGTTCTATCTTTCTCCAACTTCTCCTCAAACTGGAATTCTAATTCACCTCCTTCTGTAGATCTCAGCACTGCAGTCATCATCTGTTCAGTTCCCTGGCTGAAATTTCTGAGCGATTCTCAGAATGTTCCTTTGTTAACATCTGCATGACTGTCTACTCATGGCAGTCATCTACTGGCTATGGATGGTTCAACCAATCCTCCATCATTTCCAACTCCATGTCCCATGGAGTGAGCATCTTATCTGCATGCTCTTCTTCTACTACAACTTCCAGTGCTGTAGTTATCCCCTGTTCAGCCTCTTTACTGAAAATTTCGAGCATTTTTGCTGAATGCTCTTCTTCCTTAGCTAGGTCAGGTTCTAATGTATGTCCCATTTCTTCCTTCTCTTTGACATTCTCTGTTGGTTGTCCTTCTATTGCTGAACCAACAACATCTTCCCTAGCCTCGTCTTGGTTGCTTGGTAGGAATATCCGAATTCCTCCAATGATAAGGAGATTCCTCTGATCCTTCTTTATCAACTCCTCTCGCTGATCCGAACTCACCTCTGAGTTCATGAAACTGTTAAGAAAACCCTCTTCTCTCCCTTGCCCACCTAACAATATGGGATTTCTTTTCTGCCCTCCTGGCAATCTATGAGATCCTCTAGTGATCCCATCTCATTGCCCACCTGGCAATTTGAAAGTTCCTTGCTGCTCACCTGACAGTCTCTGAGATCATCCAATGATCCCATCTCATTGCCCATCTGGAAATATGAACTTTCTTCACTGCCTTCTTGGCAGTTCATGAGATCTTCCAACGATCTTTCCTCCTCATCATTACTGATATTTCTCCCAGCTTCTGGCTCACAGATGCGAACCATTTCCTGTTCACCTCTCAGGTGTTCAACATGCCTCAACCATCCTATTAATAGCCTTCACTGTCCTTTGTCCCACAATTTCTTGACTGGCCACTTTGCTTTCCTCCTCAGAGGCCATTCATACACCCAATGTGTCTTTGTGTTCTGCTGCACTCACAATGCAAGCTCTTCCATTCTCGCCCTTATCTCAGCGAGTTCTTTGTCCATTTCATATTTTCTCTATTACTGGTGGTTCTTCTTTCCACCACATCCATGGCCTTCAGTAGCCATATTCCTGTTCTTGTCTGCCCTCCTAGAAAAATTATTGCTATCACTCTGCAACCGTGAGTGATTCCAGCCTTTCCTACAGTTCTCCTAACTGTCTATCGACTGTTGCGCACCTTGCAACAATCATCACAGAGCTTCAACACTCTATCTTCCTTTTCCTATGCCTACAATATATAGACAAAATCATGCTCTGATACCACAACTATGCGTATCAGACCACTCCTTTTCCTCTATCTCCCTCTGTCTGAAATATACAAACAAAATCAGGCTCTAATACCACAGTGATGCCGCAGACCTCGATCCTCGAGCCGAGATCCACACAGGATCGTTCTAAATTTTCTTCGAGCTGAAGCAGCTCCTTTGGTTCCCTAATAAAACCTTCAACGAATCCATGGGTCCTTTATGAAAACCCACCCTGTGAAACTTAACACCAGGCGTGAGCCTTACACCTCCATGTGACCACAACCGGGCCTTAGTGCAAGTGCCTTTCACAACTCGCGAGTTCATGAGTCGAAGACCCTCGAATCCTCTTTCTCCAGACGTCGATACCCGAGATGTGATATGGGTATGGCTCCTCCTTGTTAGCACCTGTACAAGCGACCACCGGTTAGGGCCTAACTCTAGCACCCCTCGCTACTCGCATCTTTGTGAGTTGGAGTGTTGAACCCTCATGCTCCTCCTTTGAGAAATCCCGAAGCACGATAAGTCAGCGATGGGTTGACTCCTTTAGCACTACTCGCAACTCGTGACTTCGTGAGTTGGAGTGTTGAACCTTCGTGCCCCTCCTTTGTGAAACCCCGAAGCACAAAAGGTCAAAGATGGGTTGGCACCTTCCAAGGTGACGTGTGTCCACCACTTGTCACCTGCTTCCACCTTTCTCTGGGCATTTTTTGTTACGCCACCTGTCAACCATGTGGTTCCCACCTAACGGATGTGCCATGTGTTTGCACGAGCCCTCAACGCTCGACACTTTGTGACTTCTACAGTTGAAAATAATTCTTTCAACCCCCAAACCCTCGATACGCGATACCCCGCAGAGGTTTTGATCCAACAATTCTCCCATGGCTTGGATTCAACGGTCTAGATCTCCTTCCCTGCTCCTCGCAACTCGAGATTTCATGAAAACAAATAATTTGGTGTGCCCGCCAAACTCATGAACCCTGAATTCGTGAAATGATCCAGATCTCTGCCACCTGCCCTCCAAAATGGACATTCCTAATGCTTTCAAGACTTGACGAGTCCTCTTCCTTATGCTATTATGAGGTTTAAACCTCACGTACCTTTTCTAGATCCGACGACTCACGAAAACTTGGCACTTCTCCTCCCAGATCCAACGACTATTGTCCTTGGTGCTAGATCTGATGACCCAGATCTAATCTCCTACGTGCTCTCCTCCTGTTGTCTAGACATAGGCTCCGACGGTCCAGATCTCATCCTCTATCGATTGAATGACTACTGTTTCTCCTTCCTGAGCATGCGCTCTCTCCGAACCTTGAAAGATTTCGAATGTTTCAAGGGCTGGAACCTTTGTTCTTTATCCCACGAGTCCATGATATTTAGTCTCGCTTGAGTTACTGAAAACTCTACCCTCCTGAGCTTTGTTCACTCTGAAACCTCAAAAGGTTTCTCGACTTCTGCACTCCTTGCAGGGTCCCTGCACACAACTGTGCTATCCGTCCTGAGCTTTTCCTGCTCGAACCTCTAAGGGATTTGACCCTTGCCTTTTCCTTCGAATGGAGATTGATGCCCTCTTCAAAGCCTCCCGTTCAAGCACTCCTTACTGAACCAACATATTATTTAACGACTCCGTGAGTGTCCTCCTCCTCGACACTTCTCCTTCCTCTAAACTCAGAATAGAGTTTTTCTGTGCACTCTATGCACTTGCTTAATGCCCTCCTAGCAGAGATTCGACAAAACCTTTAGTGATTCTGTTATCTCTATGCCTCTCTCTACACAGTCTTACCTCCAAGGTGTTCAACAACCTTGAGGCCTCCTCCTTGAGTCAATGACTTCCTTTGGTGATCCCTCCTGGCACATCTTTGTCTAAATTCCGCAAAATTCAGAAGTGCACTCTATGCACTGGCTTACAGAACCCGCAGTGTTCTGTCATGCAACATCTTGCATGAAGCCACAAAGAACCAGAGCTGGAATCAAATAACCCAATAAACAATGACTTCTGTCTGCAACCTGCAAATTCAAATTAACACACATCTACAACATATCATAAATGCATAAAGACATTCATCAACATACACAGAATAACATGCAGGAAAAACTGCTATGATTGTATTAATATGAAATGCCACTTTACAATGTGAGCTAGGACTACAACAGAGTAATGACTTCCTCTCTTCTCTAACCTATTCTCTCTTCTACCTCTCTACCGATTAACTCCTACAGATACAAAGGATATTTTAAAAAAAGGGGGTTCCTCGAGCTCTTCCCTCCATCCTCACCAACTTTCATTAATTTACATTCAATTACATTGAATGGCTGTCTAGTCCGAATCAGATCTAGATCTCAGCCTTACAACCATTAAAGACAATTTCTAATCAAAGCCTGTGCACATGCATGGCTTTGGCTCTTCGGAATTACAAACATTTAGTACAATTTTCAAAATTTGAAAAACGAGAGGGTTGTACCTCTCTCCTTCCATTGAATGTGCGCTTGATGTGCTGGCTAGCTGACACTTGGTGATGTTGGAGCGATGCTCCTGAATCAGAATCATATCAGGAATAAATCAAGAAAAAATCAAGAAACTTGGCAAGTACAAAAAAGATAAAGAGGCCTCTAATAGCCACTTCCTGAGTAAAACCTCAAACAATCTTGCTATTTTGATGACCTAAATGTCCAACAGCTTTAGTGGATGACCAACAATTCTAGGTGGGTTCCCTAGATGGGTTACTTTGTACTCATGTAGCTCTTTTTGTCACTTTCAGTCAATAACAGAGAGAATGACACTAAAACTAGCTAAAAAAATAATTGAAATCACACTTAAAAAGGGTTTTAAAGGCCGTCCTAGGGACTCAAACAAGTCAGACTTGGTCCACACCAATTTGGACTCGTCCAAGTTGGAAAAAATTGCCTCCTCACCAATCTTATCATGTTAAGAACCAAATATCAATATAGCATAGAAAATCCTAAGAAAAAGTACTCAACGCCTTGAAAAAGAGAGAATTTCATATAATAAGCCTCTTCGAGGGGGCAACCTCCTTTTACCCCACTTAAATGTTCAAGTACAAGATGATTCAAAATGAAAATGTCTCCTTGGTATATATAGGAGACT
>SNQJ01S0005682.1:185491-209802 GCA_010110895.2 Picea sitchensis | reverse complement strand
CACAAAATAATTGATATAAAATTCTGAAACTCGCACCAGAAATACTACAGACTATCCGCGATCCAATGAAACTAGTCTCACACAATTTGGATACTCTAGGAAGAAGTTATGATTGTTTTACCTGGAACACCTTCTTGACACTAGTCAATAGGACTAGTCAGATACCCTGTCTTACACAGGGTGTATCTACAAATTTAAGATGACCCAGAAGATGAACTTTTTACCACAGATACCTTACTAATTTATGTAAATAGCCTCTATATTTTAGTGTCTGAAACGTTACAGAAAAGTTTTTATAGTGAAAATTCCACAATGATTCAGTTCAAGATGATTCCAGAACCCTATCTTGTACCGGTTGTCTCTCCGAAAGTATAAGGCCTCAGGAGATTAATTTTGAATCCAACGTACCTTGATCCATCTACTAAATATCCTCCAAGACGTTCCTTTTGAAATGTTGTATAAAAAAATTTATAGTGAAAATTCCAAGGTGTCTCAGATGTAGCAGCGAAACCCCAAGACCTTGAGCTCTGATACCATATGTTAAGAACCAAATATCAATATAGCATAGAAAATCCTCAGAAAAAGTACTCAACACCTTGAAAAAGAGATAATTTCAGATAATAATCCTCTTCGAGGGGTCAACCTCCTTTTACCCCACTTAAATGTTCAAGTTCAAGATGCTTCAAAATGAAAATGTCTCATTGGTATATATAGGAGACTAGGAGGTATAATTACAACTAATGGCCTAAAGCCGACATAAATAAAATAACATTACTAATATAATATGCCCCAATTAAGGGTTAATGAGCCAATATTAGGGCTTAACAATGTTGGTCCAAGCCGATGCCCCCTATGTAAAGAAGACAACGAATCTATTTTCATTTTCTTATATCCCATCCTTTTACTCTGAGAGTTTGGAAAGAAGCCTCGACCCTTCTAAATTTAGTATGTGTTTGGGAGGGCCCTTCTTTGGAACAGGCTTGGAAGGACTACATTCAGGTGTCAGTCCACAAGAAAATTAAATCTTTACCTTTGATTGTTTGTTGGGGCATTTGGTTGGCTCGTAACTCTGTCATTTTCAAGGATAAACCCACTCTTACAGATCTCATTGCTTTGCAGGGCCTCTTGATTTTATCTCATTTTCCTGAGGAAAAAGACATCTCGGTTATCGGTGTTTACCAGTCTTAATCCATTGATAAATCTCAAAACGATAATCAATCTTGTGGGGGTGGTGCGGTGTTGTATCTCTCTGATAACCATTTCTTCAAAATAAAAATGGGCCTATGTCAATGGACCAATACTTGTGCTGAGTTTATGGCCTTAAAGTTGCTTCTTCAATTCTCCGGGGAGAAGGAGGTTCAATCCATTAAAAGTTTTTGAGAATCTATGAATATCATCAATTGGACTAGTAAAGTTCACATTTGTCGTAATATTCTTCTGATGCCTATTTTGGAGGAGATCTTCAAGTTTATAGCTACTTTTCATTTTGTTGTTCTAAATCATGTATACAGGATTCAAAACTCCGTAGCAAATGCTCTTTAAAAAGCAGGGATGTAGCTCTTTTATGGTCAAAGGCATGTCTCTAAATCCATTGGGGATAAGTCTTGTGAGCACTATCACTGCCCCTTTATCGACGATCCCACGCTCACTCAGTGATAAATGGATCACGGCATCGACATTCTGATTTCTTATAGCTTTTGTATATATTTTTTTGACTATTTGTTGATATCTCTTGGACTCTCACATAGAGGACTCTACCAACGACGTTTATATTTCCATATTTTTCTTCAGCTTTAATGGACCTTCTTTTGATTGTTCGAGACTATACTTATTATGTTGTTGTCTCTTTTTCTCTTCTCTTTCTGAACATAACGCTCTTTTATTAGACTTAGTTTTATGATATGCCGATTGTTTTTTCTTGGCCTCTTTCTCTCTCCCAAGAGATGTGCTCTCAAAGAACCTACAGAATGTAATTTTGTCTCTTCGGATGAATAAAATTACGTTTTTCTTTTTCCGTGGAATTTTTTGTTATTAAAATATTACATATTAAAGGTCACAGATTCAAATCAAGAGGGGGGTGGGGTATGTACACCACCGTAGACTTTAGCAATCAAATCGTTGTTTGAAGGGGGTCCTTTGTCCCATAAACAAAGGGTTCTTATACACCAATTTGGTGTCTAGCTTGGTTGTGACCTTAAAGTTAGATGATGATTATTATTATTATTATTATTATTATTATTATTATTATTATTATTATTATTATTATTATTATTATTATTATTATTATTATTATTATTATTATTATTATTATTATTATTATTATTATTATTATTATTATTATTAAAAAAATTATTATAATAATATAAATATTTTTTTTTTTTTTTTTTTTTTTTAAAAAAATTATTATAATAATATAAATACATTATTTAATAAAATATATTTTAAAATAATCTGATTATTAAAAAATATTAAAAACCATTTTAAACCCATTTTTAAATTTATAACCAATTAACTATAAAAATTACTAATCAAAATTAAATAAATGATGGATCCTTCTTAAATATTTTTACATAACACTAATGTGTTATTGTGATGATAGGAGGCAATTCTTTCTACTCAAAAAAGGTAAAACAAATGCAACATAGATAACAAAATAGATGCTAATAAGAACAAAATTTTCCATTCATAATTTTAACCTTGAAGCTCCAATCATAAATTTCCATATATCTAATTTCATTAATTCTGAGGACCCCCGCAAACATGAAATTATCAACCAGGAATGGGCGCAGGAAAGAAAAAACCCAAAAGAAAAAAGTAGTAAATGATAAAGGAGAATTCATGGAGAATTAAGATGCAAGAGATTATCCCTTTAAAAAAAAAATTATCAATGCTAGTATTCTTGAGTATGGCCTTAACAATGAGCATGGAGTCACCAAGAATGACTACTTCTCAAAGACATTTTTATTTTTCAATCTGAATTCCATGCCACACGACATATGCCTTTGCAATGTTATTTGAATTTTGGCCATGTCCCCAATCAAAATGTGCTACTTTATTTCCTCCAAATCTAATTACCCCCCCCCCTGCTCCTCCCACCCCTAGGTTTTTTTGAGAAGCCCCATCAAAGAATAGATAATGCAATTGTTGTTGAGTGAGCTAATCTTGAAATTCTTGATTGGAATACATTGTCACCCACATAGGAGGATGAGATTCTCGAGCTTTAATAGTAGACTATATGCTTGCTAGTTGGAACTTACTTATCCATCTTTGCTCATCTAAATCCAAAATTTGGGTTGATTGTTTTAACATGAATCCCATGTTCAGACATCAAGGATATAACCTTATTCATCGTTCTCTTAGGGTTCTTCTTTTATTCTTGAAATATATCCTTATTTTGACCAATCCATATGCCCCAACAAATGTATTTAGGGAGAGCCATCCAAATACACTTCATGTTGTCTTTTTGCTTGAAACTGCCACGATATTGCTTCCACCAATGAATAAAAAAATCAGTGCATGTGTTGAACCAAATGAATCTGTGTTCCAGACCTTCCAATACAATCAACCACACTTCTTTCGCATATACACACTCCACAAAACAATGTTGAGAGGATTCATCCTATATTTGGCACAGAGCACACCTCGAGGAACCTGCAATACCACACTTTGACAAACTTTCAAAACTTAGCACCTTTTTATGGGATAGAATCCAACAAAAATGATTTATTTTAGGAATTCCATCACTGTGCCATATAGACAGCCAAAGAAAGACATGATATCCCTTATTCATTGTGAAAGAAGAGTCACACTGGTCGTAAGTGTATTTCTTTTCTCTATTACAAGAGGCACATTTGTGCAAGGAGAGCAGGAGTGAATTATATAACAACTTATGGACCTTTGGAAGAGCAAGGAGTTTCCATATTTTCCAATTTTTTGAGGATGACTCCCACTCTGATTCAAAGAATAAATCTCATTATTATCCATCCAAACTCACAAGGGACCCAAATCCAACCTCAAGACAAGGTGCACCATACCAATAATGTTGTCCTCCCATATTCAAATATGTCGTTTGTTTCTTGGGGTCCATGAGAATATTTTTCATAATTTGTATTTTATAGAAAGAAAAAGTTTATATATGGGAGATTCTTGAAGGACTATTGGTTGGGACTCAATACATTGTTGTCTTTTCCATGTAAAATACTTATTGTGCAAAGCCTTTTTCCACTAGGCGAGATAACTTGTTATCAATCACCAAAGAGGTTTAGCACTCATGGTCTTATTCATTACCTATGGATTCCTAATGCCCATACCACCTCTAATCTTGGGGACAATAACTTAGTTCCAATTTTTTTAAAAATTGTTTTCCCTCCTTTCCAGAAGAATTCCCTTAACCTTTTAGATATCTTGTTTATGGTTCCTTTAGGTGCCAATAAGGCAGAGCACTGGTAAGGAGGAAGTGATAATAGTACATATTTAATTAATATGATTCCCATAGTTGGATGCAGCCATTGAGTACCCCAATGTTCAAACTCCTCATTTATTTTTTCCATGATAGGTAGTCATTCATGGGATGTGCAACTCTTCAATGAAATTGGGATGCCAAGATAGAAAAATGAGGCCCATTTTTCAGCAATTGGGAATTGGAAGATTCTTGATATTGCACCCATTTTCTGTGATGGGACATTCCAACCCATAATTTGGCACTTTTGACTATTAACATATCCACCCGAGGCATCCAAAAAAGTTTCCAAAACTTCTTTAAACTGAGTGGAAATAATCAGTGAAGTGTCGCCTAGCAACATAGTATCATTTGTGAATTGGGAGTGGTTAATATTTTTAACACCTCAGAAAATTGGGAGACCAAGGAGGTTCCCCATCAATCTTTCTTGCTCCAATTCTCTGTCTAATGCTTCAACCATAATAAGTAACTACATATTTATATTATATTAATATTGAAAATCAAATAAATTAATAAGTAGATTTTGGCACCCATTAATCAACCAAAAGAAGCTACTTATTAATTTATTTGATTTTTAATATTAATATACATATGTAATCATATGATATTAATATCCTAATCACTTTAAAAATGTACCCTAATCACAAATAAACCTACTACTTATATTAACACTATTAGATAATTAGTTACGATTAAAACCTATTTGCTTAAAACCCTAAATAAATAAATAATTAAAAGCCTCTTAAAACCTAGATTTTTATATACTTATACACAATAATTATTAACTTATTAACTTACTTGATTCCACTTTTTCTTTCAATACTTATAAATTCATCCTAATCATAAACAAATAATACTCACATTTAATCATTCTAATAAATTGTTATGACTAAACCCTAAAAGAATAAATAAATAACCTCCTAATCACTTCAAAACCCTAGTTCTATCATCCTTACTTAGGTAATAATTACTAAGTCTCATTAATTTATTAATTTAATTGATTTCTCTTTGTGTTTAAAAAATCCAAAATTAGGATAGCCGACTCAGTTAAAAACTTTTAAAATTAAAAATTGTCTTGCATTTAAAGTATTAATTGACGATGATCAACAAGCTCTCATTCGACGATTACTCCTGATGATGAATCCCGATTTGGATTCAAAACGTCAATGACAAAATGACACCAACTATGGATTATCCGAACAACACATGCGAAACTCCTCACCACATAAACTTGAAAACAACAAGTTATGTCTCTATTTTCGATTTCCTTTGAAAAGTATCCTTGTTCAATTTCAACTCTTCTTTCTCCTTGTGGGGGGGAATAAATAAAGTCTTGGCCCAATTCTTAAGGGCCATTTTGACCAAAATGAGTTTCGACTCCATTATAAAAACATGTGTACTAGGGGCCTAAGTTTTCCAATCATTTTCCACCAAGGAGAAGACTTCAGGGTGGTTGAGCCATCAGGGGTTAAAACAAAATGGGAGAGGTCCATATTTTGGTTTGGGGAAAATGAGAAGAGAGATAGGTTTATGGTCAGAGGTAAGGGAAGGAAGAATGTAGGATTTTTTTGAGGAATTAGAATTTAAAAAACTATTGTGTATCAAAAATTGGTCGAGTCTGGTAGCAATGTGACCTAGCCCCATGCACATATTAGACAAGGTATATCTTCCCCTTTGTGGGTTGAGATCTAGCAGATCCCAATCAACCATTATTTCCTTCATTTTCAAACAAAATGGTTCCAAACCAAAAATTCCTCCTCATTTCTTTGAATGATTTTGTACTATGCTAAAATCCCCAACAAGAATGCAATCTATAGTAAGTTCAGTTCCTGTAAGAATTCACAAATTCCACCAACAAGCATATTTAACTAGTGAGCTTGTCGACATATATACATTAATTACTGCAAAAGTTTATTGAGTTTTCTCA
Organism: Picea sitchensis; assembly: GCA_010110895.2. Taxonomy (NCBI): domain Eukaryota; kingdom Viridiplantae; phylum Streptophyta; class Pinopsida; order Pinales; family Pinaceae; genus Picea; species Picea sitchensis. Next base: position 203,416 of record SNQJ01S0005682.1, on the reverse strand, counting down.
ACTTGAATTTAGTTAATCTCGAGTGTCAAGTTGAATAACTAAATTCTAGAATTACCTCATCTTTTTTCCAGATTGTGCAAAGCCCCCCATAGCACCTCTTGAATCTACAACAATGGTTGCATTTGAACTCTAGTGCTATTCCCCAAGTTTTACTATTCCAACTCCACTCATTTTGGTCTCCTGTATGAGGAGTATTTGGGGTTTTTCTGCTCAAAAAGTATCTCTAACAACCATTATCTTAGGGTCACTGCCCAACCCACTATAATTATAGGAGACCAACTTCATCGTTTAGAGGGGTTTGATTGGGAACCTCCTCTATTGGATATATTTCCTCTAGTATTATTTGAGGATTTAGACCCCCTTATCATTCTTGGAATGGTTTTATGAGATAGGTAGAATGTCTTTATTGGCCTTCTTCTCCCGAACTATTTTGGATGATTTTCTGCCAGAGCACTTAGGCACAATTTCCTGAGACGCCCTATCATCCAGTTCCTCATCTCTGTCACTTTTCCTTTGTGAAAGGCGTCGATATTATGATAAGTTGATCTTTGCATCCTTGAAATCATCCCCATATTCCACTCTGATAAATAAAACCCTTGTGGTCACTGACATTTAAAAAAGGACGTGTTTCTCTTCACGGTACTTAATGATGTCAATTGTAGGCTAAGAGTCTATTGAGGGTTGGACTAAAGGAAGCTCCACCTGGATTTCCATAGCACCCAATGTGATTCCCATATCTTCTTCGATGCGATCATGATATTTGACAAAATACACTTCAAAACTATCTTAAGAAGAGAAACCCTCATATCGGCTCACCACTCCATTGTTCCCACGATTGTGCAAGGGGGAAATTGTTGCTCCATTAACCAGTCTAGTAGAGGAAGAGGGTTTTGAACTATTAAAAGGTCCAATTGAAGAAGGGTTTTTGGGTCCAATCTGGGCACCTCTAGATGACGATTTTTTTTCATTATGTGGCCCAAAATTCCATGTGACCTCTTGTCATTTCTCTTCCTTATTCGTGCCCAAAGAATTTAGGGATTCCACTTTCTTGTAGTTCTTTGAAAAATGGCCATATTCATGGAAAACCTTCCACTTAAAGGGGATATGTCCATAGTCTAGATGTTGCACATGCTACCAGTTATCCAAAGATATTAGAACAACATTTGGGATCCACTTCTCCAAGTCTACCTCCACACAAATTCAAGCATAGGAAAATATATTAACTTTGGGTTCAACTTGGTCAATGTATTTCCCAATAGACATCCCAATAGTTTGTAGAGAATCATCACTCAAACAATGGAGAGGAAGTCAAGGAAAATGAACCCAAATCAGAACAATAGAAGGAACATCATTTTCAAGGCTAAAGTTGGGAATCCATTTGTTGAGATACATACCTCAAGCCCCTAAGAAGTATGGACCACTTCAAAGGATCGGGTCTCGATCTTCTTTGTACGAAAAATGAAAAGAAAAAAATTCTCGGCCTCAGAAAAAGTGATTCATAGAGCCCTTGATGAGGGTCTTCCAATTTAATTTCCATTCAGGATGCCACAGTTTTTGGGGATGGGCAGATACAAGTAAACTGACAAACCAGACCACGATCAACTAGGGCTAGAAATTTCTTCCTTGATGTAGATGGAGGAAGTAAGACTTTCAGAATATGATCTACTTTCTTCACAAATTTTGTTGGCTAGGACTTCCAACTCTTGACGGAAGTAACCACCATAGCCTAAAATGCTAGGGAAACATCCTCTGGAGGGGCCAACGCCCCACCCCCCCAAGAAAAATTGTCCATACCAAACCAATCGAATCTTAGGATTTCAAAACTAGAGTGGTTGAAGCTTCTACTCGATAGGAAAATTCATCTCTTATCCTACGACCGATTCTTACTGGACAATGTTTATTCCAAAGGCATATCTTAGGGAAATCTTTTATTTGAAATTGGTTGTCCAATACCTTCAGTTTTGGAAACCATTTTTATACATTTGTACATGTCTCCTATTTCCACATCATCCTCCTTATTGACTTCTTTGCCAGTGCTATTTTGGATATCTAGGAGCATTACATATTCATGCATGAATCTTGTAATGTACCCCAAATTTCCCAAAAAAAAAAAAATAGTTAGGGGACATTAAAGTTCCTTGACTCTCCAACATTGATTGCAACACATAGATAATCCATTAAATATATATTTATTCCTTTATTCTATGCATAACAGATTTACCGTCGTTATTGGATTAGAATCATATACTTATTTGTATTGAAGAAAATTGTGACCAGGATTGTGATAGCCCTTAGAATAACCACCATGTCTATGTCAAGACATGTTATCCATATTACATTGTGTAATAGACTATCATTAATCATATATTGTCCACTTCTACATAATTTTCCTAGCTCCAATAAACAATATATAGACTATAGACTATCATATAGACTATCCCTAACAATAACATTATTTGTGACAATATATATTGATTTTCATATAGGCTATCATATGGATATCATAACAATAACACTATTCATAACAATTTATATCATTTATCATATAGACTATCATATTGATACCATAACAATAACACTATCCATAACAACATATATCGTTTATCATATAGTCTATCATATGGATACAATAACAATGTATTGTTTATCATAGTGCAACGAGAAGGTACCTATGCATAACATGTTTTTTTGTCATAGTGTCACAAACATAGACCTATACCTAACATTGGTAATCCCTACTTGACTATTAACATAGTCCTTTCGTTCTAGGGTTCAAATACTAACATAACTTAGCAATTAAGTGGTTAAAAAACTATTTATGTTGGATGACAGGTCGGGTCTTGTAGGCCTTTACTCCTGGCCTGATTCAATAATGGTGAAGCTTGTCCCGTACCTTCCAGGTTGACACTTAGGCAAACATGCCCAATGCAGGCTCGCCATCTCCTCGACTTCACAAGGCAGAAGTAAGGGTGTGTACCAGCCGCATTTACTCCTCTAGCGAGGACCTCAAGGTAGCAAGTTGTTCTCCATAGTTTCCCCTTTAGTCCTGTGATCCAAAAATCATCTTTTAATGACTGTGGTTGAGTTATTAATTGCATGTGTTAATTAACCATTTATGAATTTGAACCAAAGAGGATGAATTTAATTAAGAAACATAGCAACCATAAAACAATATACAAATATGAACATAAGCATGAAGAACAACAAACCATAACAAGAGAAGTGATAACGGAGTTCGACAAGGTTGCCTACATCTCCAGGCGTTTGTCTCAGTGGGGGAGGCTTCTTTATTAATTATTCAATGCTTGTAAAGTACAAAAAAAGTACATCAAATGGATCTCATACTGGTCTCACTTTGTTCTTCTCGACCTCATAAATCCAACATAGCTGACGACACTAAAAAAGACCGAGTGTAGCTCCCAGAAATGGCCCGCAAATGTCTCCTCCTCAACTATTCCCTGCATAAAAATGGTTTTGGCTTGGATTTTATCCATCATAACTCTACTTTGACTATCCCTCCATGGCCTCAAACAGGCCTGGTTTATATAGATCTGAAGTTGGTTATCATTCCCCAATTTCGTCCCAAAATCTGGGCTCAAAAAGAGCGTAATATCTCCCAAAAATGGGCAAAAATCTCTAATTACAGGCCAATAAATCATAAAAATCACTATAATAAAGTTTTTAAACCCAAAATAGTGCATAGACAGAGCGCAACCCCTTTTTCCAGTGCTCCTAGTCACAAGCAACACACCATGTGGCCAAGTGCTTATCCTTAATGCCCTAACCCCCTGAATCTGGCACCCTCCATACCCACTCCAGGTTACATGTATGGCCCATATGGCCAAGTTCTAGAACAATGTGTTAACAACCAACCAAGGTGCCGATTCATATGGCTTAATCCCCAAAAACCTGGGTTGTTACAACGATCATATCCCCCGAATGTGGATAGGTTTTATTACTTTGCACTGGTGGTTATAACATGGCTCCCATGCCCCCTCCTTGTGGTCACACAATACAAAACGAACCATGGGTTGGGGCTTAGCGACATCCCCCTTTCACCCATATTAAAACAAAGCACTTTAAATAAAATTAAACAGGCTTGTATAAACAAGAAACATGTGCGGTGCAATGGTATTGGAGCCTTTAAGAAAGCGTCGGGTTTGGAGGAGAGGTTTCAGGTTCAATTCTGGTGGATACCATAAATTTTTTCACATACCAAATGAGCCAACCACAAGGTGCCACGCGACAACCCAAGTCTTGCCAAGTGGCACCGTTTAATTTGTCGGAGGACGTGCCACTTGGAAACACGAGATTGGTCCTTGTCATTGCCCAATCACCTTGTTGTCTGTGCTGCCACATGTCATTTTGTTGATGTCAGCATGATGATGTTAGCAGGATATCACACTGACATCATGATTGACTTTTTCCAGTTGACCTGTTGAATTTTTAGTTGTTTGGGAAAATGATCAGAGTGTGATAACTCTCGCATACAATGTCCATTTGAGAAAGTAAATATATGGGTGTAATCAGCGCGACAAGTCGGTTGCAATGGAATTGGTTTCATCCAATTCCCAGAAATTTCATTTTTGATCCTTTTCTGGACCTGGAAGCCTCTTGGATTCGATTCTGGATCACACCTCCCCACTAAGGACCTTTTGTTCCCCAAAAGGTTGATGACCAGTCAACAAGCTTGGGATAGGCCACTCGTCTTTTCCTTTGTCTTTGAACTTTGTCCTGTGCACCTGTCTCATCAAGATCAACTGTAACACAATCATGACAACTGACAGCATATTGTTAGCCATTTGAACCCTATCACATCTTACTGAAGCCACTATCATCCATGTAGACAACATTACTAATGATAGCATCAAAAATACGACTGCAAATGAGTTGATGTACTTATAATATTTACACGATATGAGCTTATCGTGAAGCAACCTATGATTGATTTTACATTCAACAATCATTTCATGTTCTTGCTTAAGATTGATTACTTTATTTGAAACAATTATTGGTTTGTTGCTTGCTTTCGCTGCCTTCTTTAATTGTTCCATTGTTTGAAGAGTTTTATTTTCCTTTATATGATGAGCATGAACCACATAATATTGACTTACTTTGGTTAATTGATATTGATTCTTTGTCCTATAGAAGATTTCCTTACGATCATATAAATTTGGACTACCTAAAACCATTCCACATTCACTTAATGGAACTACATCACACGTTACCTCATCCACATACTTAGATGAAATTGCAAAATTTATTGTACATTGTTTGGTTATGTGCATTTGATGATGATTGTTTATCCATTTAAGTGTGTAAGGCTTATGATGTGCTTGTGTTTTTAACCCCAATTACTTAACCAATTCTCCCGAGATTAGATTAGATTGAGATCCACTGTCGATTAATGTGTCTATATTAGTGTGTTTCATAATGGTCCTTATATGAAACAAGTTACTTCTACAATCAATGCCTTCACCAATTTTACCTGTCATACCAACCAATGATACCTTTGATTGATCACCTAAATCTGATCCCAAGTCTGTGGGTCTTATTGTCGCTACAACTATTTGCCTTCCCTTCTTTTCCTTGAACCACTTGTCCTCTTCTCAGGATGCAATTTCCAACAATGGTCCTCATCATGCCCCTCTTTCTTGCAATTCTTGCAAGAGGGCCTCTCTTCCTTTCTCACCACTGCATTTTCCTTTTTTCCATGTCATTTCCTCTTATCCTCTTTCCTTGAAGAAGATTGCCCTGATACACCTACTTTCCCTGCTTCAATATACATAGCTTGAACAAAAAACTCATCAAGGTTAGTGGGTCCAAACATGAATACCGTATTTCTAATATGTGCAGGTAAACCTCCTATATATTTCATAAGGGTTTCCTATGTATGTAAAGGGATATCTAACATCAATCCCATTTTTGAAAGCAATCGGTGTATTCTTGCACTATTTGTCCTTTTCTTAGTTTTATAGATTGTCATTCAATTAATGATTTTTCTTTATAACCCAAAGGATAGAATTGCTTTCTAAGTGCATAAATGAAACTTTGCCATGATGGAAATACATTACCCACTTGTTGTGTTCCATTTTGCAACTTACTTTTCCACCAAATGAGAGTCGTGCCTGCAAGTCTCAAAGATGCCAACTTGATTTGTGTGGCCTCATCCTTGATCTGTTGCACACTGCCTGACCCAATTGCCAATTCTCTCTACATTAACTTCACCATCATATGTGGGTAATTCAAATTTAACATCAAGTTTTAACAATGGCATTTCATTCTTATGTTTATGAACATGTTTCTTTGCATTGGATTTAGAACTTGAACTTGAAGAAGAAGGAGAAGAAGGAGGTGATGATGGAGGTGATGATGGAGGTGAAGGAGGAATCTGAGGAGGATCCTCTCCCTCTTCACTTTTTCCCTTTGAATATTCACCCAGATTTGGTTTCTTATGTTCCAAGTAATCTTCATACAAAACTTTCATCATCTCCGACATGGGGAAGAAAGTTTTCCGGAACTCTTTCTCATCCTGAGAAAGTCCCTCTTCCAATACCATCTTCTCGTTGTGAGAAGCTTTCTTTCTGAATCCAATCAATCGATTCTCTTTAACAATCTTGCCTTCACCACGATGTAGCTTTTCCCTAGTTAACATACAAAACTCAAATACAAACGTCAACTAGCTTTGATACCACTTGATCTTAAAATGATCTTTTAATTATTGTGGTTGAGTTATTAATTGCATGTGTTAACTAACCATTTATGAAGTTGAACCGAAGAGGATGAATTTAATGAAGAAACATAGCAGCCATAAAACAATACACAGATCTAAACTTAAGCATGAAGAACAACAAACCATAACAAGAGAAGTGATAACGAAGTTCGACAAGGTTGCCTACGTCTCCGGGCCTTTGTCTCAGTGGGGGAGGCTTCTTTATTAATTCTTCAATGATTGAAAAGTACAAAAAAAGTACATCAAATGGATCTCATACTGGTCTCACTGTGTTCTGTTCGACCTCATAAATCCAACACAACTGACGGCACTAAAAAAGATCGAGTGTAGCTCCCAGAAATGGCCCGCAAAGGTCTCCTCCTCAACAGCTTCCCTGCATAAAAATGGCTTTGGCTTGGCTTTGCTTCAGCATAACTCTTCTCTGACTGTCCCTCCATGGCCTCAAACAGGCCTGGTTTATATAGATTTGAAGTTGGTTATCATTCCCCAACTTCCTCCCAAAATCTGGGCTCAAAAAGAGCCCAATATCTCTCGAAAATGGGTAAAAATCTCTAATTACATGCCAATAAATCATAAAAATCACTATAATAAAGTTTTTAAACCCAAAATAGTGCATAGACAGAGTGCAACCCCTTTTTGCAGTGCTCGTGGTCATAAGAAATGTGCCATGTGGCCAAGCTCTTATCCTTAATGCGTTGTCCCCCCGAATCTGGCACCCTCCATACCCACTCCAGGTTACATGTATGGCCCATATGGCCAGGTTCTAGAACCACGCACTAACAACCAACCAAGGCACTGATTCATATGGCTTAATCCCCGAAAACCTGGGCTATTACAATGGTCATATTCCTCGAATGTTGGCAGGTGTTATTACTTCGTGCTGGTGGTTATAACATGGTGCCCCTGCCCCCTCCTTGTGGTCACACAATACAAAATGAACCATGGGTTGGGGCTTAGCCCCAACCCCCTTTTTCCCATATTAAAACAATGCACTTTAAATAAAACTAAATAGGCTTGTATAAACAAGAAACATGTGCGACATAATGCTATTGGAGCCTTTGAGAAAGTGATGAGTTTGGAGGAGAGGTTTCCGGTTTGATTATGGTGGCTACCATAAATTTTTGCACATACCAAATGAGCCAACCACAAGGTGCCACGTGGCAGCCCAAGTCTGGGCCACATGGAATCATTTAGTTTGCGGAGGACGTGCCACTTGGAAACACGATATTGGTCCCTGTCACAGCCCAGTCACCCTGTTGTCTGTGATGCCACATGTCACTTTGTTGATGTTATCATGATGACGTCAGCAGGATTTCATGTTGACATCATCATTGACTTTTTCCAATTGACCATTGACTTTTTAGCTATTTGGGAAAGAAATCAGTGTGCGATAAATATCACATACAACGTTCGTTTGAGAAAGTAAATATATGGACAGAATCAGCGCAGCGAGCCAGTCACAATGGAATTGGTTTCATCTGATTCCGAGAACTTTCATGTTGAGCCTTTTCTGGACCTAGAAGCCTCCTCGATCCGATTCTAGATCATCCTGTAACAAGAATTTGCCTCTGCGTTGTATGCAAAAATTTGCCTCTGTGTTATATACAAAAATCTTCCTTTGTGTTGTGTATGGTCAGTGACTTGGTAAGCTCAGCCCTGGTGAGCGATGGAAGGAGGCACACACATCCAGGTCCTTTACGCACAAGGTGAGTAACGTTCTCTCTCTTATGCTTTCCATGAGACGTATTCCATAATGTCTTCTCTATCTAGTGCGATGAAAAATAATTGAGAGGTTCAAAGTAGATAAACAAGACATTCAATGTACAGACTTTGTTTCTCCATTTGAGGGTTGGTAATGTATGGCAGTGCGCCTCCGCATGCGTTTTCCTCCTGGGATTCCACTGTGTTTATGGTTTTAGGATTGGAGGGTTCCTCTCGATTGGTTTTCCCGAGACTTGATACGTTGATTGCTAATATTCAGAGTTTTTTGTTGTTAAGACTTCGTAGGAAATTTTGTAATTTTCACTCTGTATATATATGTAGCAATATTAACCCTCTATGGGAAATTTCGTAATTTACATTCTGGGTAACTATATAGCAATATTAACACTCTATGGGAAATCTCCTAATTTACATTATGTGTAAATATAACAACATTAATAGGGTTTCATTCGTTTTGAAATGACAATTTGTTTGTATCCTTTTATTGTAAAAATATTTCTCCTGCAGGGAAAAACCATGGTTTAACCCACGGCCACCTCGGCATCACCCTTCATTTAATCTCTCATCTAAATACAATTATATAATTAAATCATTTATGAAAAGGGTTTTTCCTGAGTCGACCACTCTATACTAACAGAGGAGAGAGTATCCTTGTTTATTAACTTCCATACCTAAGCATAAAACCATGCACTGCCTCATATGTTGAGTTTATGCAGAACGAAAACGTAGGGTTCGAACCATTTTGCACAGTGAGGCTTTAACCTAAGTATTGGGTTCTTACTGTAAATTTCTATGCACTCAACTTGGGGCAATTTACCTTTCTGTAATGCTATTTAATTTTAATAATCCATCTGTTGTGATTATACTCGGGTCACATCTTGTGCGCCTCTATGAATGCTTATAAATTTAATACTTCCCTTACCGTGATCGTTATCCCAAATCGGAAAATTCCACTCTGTGATTTCGGGGAATAAAAGGTAGTCTATGTTTAAAAGCTGACTTTTCCACAGTCGACTCCTTCGGTTTATTTGGTCCTCTACACAGGGTTTGGAGAATTATTAATATGTGCTTCCTGTTTGATTAATCTATGCACAGTCTATTTCGATGTTAAATGTTTATTGTCGCTTTCTTTGTTTTATAAGTGAAGTTTTATGCATAGATATATGAAATTAATGATGGGCCCTTTTTTGTTTTGCGAGGGTACCCATCAGTCGATTTTGGGTCCACTCCTCCTCCTCCTGGATCGTGGACAGATTGTCACACAAGGAACAAAAGGCGATTTGTTTCTTTGTCGAGACTCAAGATAAGTATTGTCCTTGACTTATTCTTATTGTTTGATCTCCATAGAATTAAAATGCTAGCATAGTTTACTAAACCCCCATTTTACTTCCTTTGCAGGTTGCGCAAGTCGGTGTAATCGAATGAAGGAAACATCTTACTCGAAAGGTATTTGAGTTCCATGTCCTTGGGTGCATTAACTTCGGTTATATACAGATTCTGTGTATACTTTCTTAGAGCTTTGTTTACAATATAAGAGGTTGTGGAGTTTTGGTCTATGGTACTCCAACTGTAATATTTTGAACAGTGATCGATTGAATACAATGGTTGTTTTTGCAAGATACTTTGAATTCATCACTATATTTATGTGGTAATAAATAATGTATTCGAATTGTTATTCTTTCTATCTATTCTCTATGGTGTTTGCACAGATTTGAATAAAAATTTAATATATATATGTAATCCAATGGTCAATAGGAACATAAAAATAGTTCTACCATTTCTTTATATATATACACACCACCATCACATTTCAAATAAACGATATATATTCAGTATCATTTAACTATGATAAGCCATAGTAAAACATGACCATACAGTCCCTTAAGAATTGATTTTACTTATGTACACACAGCCATCATATTCCTAACAAATAATAATCATAAACATAACATTGACAAGGAATGCAAGCCAAGATACATATCTAAAACCTGATGCTAGAATACAAATGGAACAACCATGTTCCACCCAACCATAGAATAGAACAACCAAGTTCACTTGTCCTGCTCACCCCCTAGCCTGACCATGAGTCCATAAAGGCAAACTGAATGATTCTCCTTAGCTATAGTAACTATCCACAGATCAGAAAATCTTTTGCCTCACACTAACATTGCTCATAACAACAAATAGTTTATGTTTCCCAACATACTAAGCAACGTCCTACCTCCTCCATATGTTGTTAAATATGCATCCTTGTGCTTGGGTCTTTCCTTCCCTCCTTTGGGAAATTCACATCTTTGCAAATCCATGATTTTTAGGGGCTGCTAGTGGTCAAATTCCACATCTTCCACTTGTAAAAATCATCCTTGAGGTAACTCAAACTTGTTCCCCACTCATGGAGTCATGGCCAACTATTTTTAACCTCGTTGTTCCATTTGTATTCTAACATTTAATTTATTAAAAGTTTGTTTTATCCATGTGTCAAATAAAAGAGGACAGTTGGGAAAGTCAAATCTTTTCCCAACAGTCATCAATAATTAATTACAACAATCAAAATTCCAAATTTGGATTTGCCATAAATGGCAAATAATTTCCAAATCCAAATTTTCCAAAAATGAAAATTTATTCCAAATTTCACTTTGAACTTAATATTCTAAAATTTGAGGATATTACAAATCTTCCTATAATGCCTACAAGAGATCCTCTTATGTCTTATCCCACACCCTCATCTCTATTTCGTAGATCATAATCATGGTCATGACAGTTGTTGCAACCATGTTATGGGTCATTCGCTCGCAGGTGCATCGTCGTGATTTTTCTTCTTCCTTCTTGCCACCACATGGGTTGCCAATTCCTTTGTCATGTTCTTGTTTGGTGGAGTGTTGAATCTCATGATCACCTACACGATTGTTGTGGCTCTCCTCACCTTTTTCTAGCTCCTCAATGACTTCTTTATCAACATATAGTGAATCCTACCCTATAAAATTTGGTTTCACTACATTTCCCTCATCAAGTATAACTAAGGATATGCATCGGTTATAAAGCACCAATGCATCATCATATTATGAGCATGGTGCACCAAGACCAAAGTGAAACAAGAATGTGCTTGAATCAAAGTGGTGCATTAATGTGCTCATACCAAAGTGAAACATTTGGCTCTATGGAACATTGATGTGCTCATACAAAAGTGAAACATTTATCTCTTTTTTGAGTTGTTGCATACATTTATCTCTTTTTTGAGTTGTTGCATCTCTCATATACATTGATCATTGAGTATGATTACACCATTATCTCTAGAGGACTATTTACCCATGCCAAAGTAAAACATGAATATCAATTTAAGTTCATTGAACTTTTGATATATAATTTTATGAAGAGCATCAATTTGCTTAAACCAAAATTGAGCATTGTATCTTTTCAAGTCATTTATTCTTAGGTACTCCTTAGTCATGAAACATTAATACACTCCATGGATTCATCAAAATTAAATGAATGTTCTCCAATTCATTGCAAAAACATCCATCTACACCTCTACAACAATCATCCATTACAAATATATATATCTTTGAAATTACATTTAAAAAATATTAACAAAATTATTGTTTTTAATAATATATAAAATTAAACATATTTATCTTTGCAAACAAAACATAAACATATGTTAACACCAAAATTATAATAACATTCTAATTAAAATTTAAACAAAATAAATACACACTAAATCTATCCCAATCCAAATTAATAATAATAAATTATAAACTTATAATCTATTAAACTATAAATAAATCATTTAGATAATTATAAATTATAAATTTATGAACTATTTAACTATAAATAAATCATTTTCTAAATACATTCAAAAATGATAATATGAAAAAAAAAAATTATATATATATATATATGAAAATTTTAAAGGAAAAAACATAAATTTTAAATCATTACAAAACCATATTCTTATAAACAAACAAATTTAATTAAAACATATATTAGTTTAAACTTTTATATATATATTCAACTTTATTTTTATTTTATTTTAAAAATAAAAATATATAAAATTAATAATTTAATTTTTATTTTTCAATTAGTAATTAATTAATTTTTATTTTTCAATAATTAATTAATTAATTTTTATTTTTCAATAATTAATTAATTTATTTATATTTAAAAAACATGTTAAATCAATATAAAATTGAAAACTAAATCCATATGTGAAAGGAACGTGGAGCATATTTAAAAAATAAAAGTAAAACTGGCAAACTGTCGGTGTAACAGCATTCGAAAATATCTCCATATCTTTTCGATTAACAGCGGTACCATTCAAAATTTAAAGATGATATTCATGCAAAGGGAACAGCGGAAAGAGGATATTTTGACGGCAAAGGGAACAGCGGAAAGAGGATATTTTGACGGCAAAGGGAACAGCGGCTGGAGAGGAAGATCGAAGAGGATCGGTCTTTGTTGGTTTGGGAGAAGAAATTGGGGAATGGGAAGCAGAGTCGAGAATAATGGAAAGAGTAATGAAATTTGGGAGGAGAAAATTGGTTTTTTTAATTATTCTGAGAAGAAATTGGACAAAGATTTTGGGGTTTGTTATTTGTGTTTTTTTCTTTGGACAAAGATGTTTCTCTCTTTCTTTTTCATTTTTTATTTATTTCATTTCCATTTTGGTTTTGGTTTTGGTTTGTCCATTTCTCTTTTGGCTTTTGTTGGTTGGGATCTGGTTGGATTAGAGAAAGAGAATAATATTGTAGAGAACGTAAAATAGCACGAATTACCTGTTGCAGAGAACGTAAAATGGCACGCATTAGAAGGTATTTGTTATTTAAATTTTTGAATGATAATGTAATTTTTTCATGTCATGACTTGAATATTTTAAAATGCTTTTTTTTTTTTTTTGGTTTTGTTCTGATTTGTCTTGCAGTGCACAGGCCCATGGGATTTAGCAGGTGAGATTTTAAGTTTCGGTTTCTCATTAATAAGATAAAAACATAATAGGGATTTCTTCTTAGTTTTATTTTCCGTTTTATTCCAATTCCTGGTCAGGGTTTAAATTTATTTTATTTTTTTAGGTTTTTAATTAAATCATTTTATTGTGGTATTTAGGATTTTTTTTTTTTTTTTTTATTTCGGGGTAATTTTAGCTTAATATTTCATATAAGGGATTGGGAAACTTTCATAATCTTTAATGATTTTGATATTCCATGTCCTTGGAGTTTGTACATATTTGTTTGATACGATTTGTTTTTAATAATGTTTTATTTTAGGATAATGTTTGTCAAATTTCAATTATAAATCTGGCTATAAAACCATATGAAATTTAATTATTGAATTTAAAACATATTTTGAATTTGAAACATATATTAAGGTAGTAGCAGTTCAAGGCGCCTTGGAGGTTGGTGTTCCACGCCTTTTAGTTGAGGTCGGTGTTTAGCGCCTTTAGTTTATTTAATCTCAGTTCAAGTCGCCTTTGTGTACACGCGGAGGAATATGTCTCGTAGATTGAATAAATAAAAGTATCAGTCTTAAGAGCCTATAGTCGAGGTCTTGGGGAGCGTAAAAAGAGTCCTGTCTTAAGAGTGACAACGATGCCCTAAAGGAAGGAATTTAAAACATATTTTGAATTTGAAACATATATTAAGGTTTATAGGGTTTTATTTTTTGGGACTCTTCAAAAGTCAAGTAGGGCTTTATTTTTCATTACTGTTTAATAAATAGGTAATGATATAAAATCTTTTTCATTACTGTTTAATAAATAGGTAATGATATAAAATCTTTAGAAATCTAGAGTTATTGGTATAAAATTGTCAGAAGCATATATTTATTAAACCTTGTGAGTGTAAATTAAATTTTACTTCAATTCCATTTTAATTTTTAATTTTTCTGGTAAATCCATCTGCCATCTACCATGTTTATAATCCGACGCTATATTCTCCATACAAACTTTGGTAGTTGAAGGGTTCGTATTCAGCGCAGTGACCCATAGTGCAAGCCATTCTCCTCAAGCAAGTATGTGCTTGTAAACTCACACATTTTGTTTTGGGGTGAGTTTATTCACTGAAGTCAGGGTAAGTTTATTGACCGTTAGCTGACCTGGCAGCCAGACTTATTGATCTTTGCTTGTTTTCACCCTGGCAGTTTAGTTGACTTTCCTTATCTTTAACTAGGTTTTCACCTCGTTTTAATTGACAATGCAAGGTTTATAGGTTTTTTTAATATGTTGTCACATTTATTAGTAAATGATAATTTTATTCTTCCTCTTGGCTGTGTTTGGGTTTAGAGAAATTTTGTAAACACAACAAGTATGAGCTTGTAAAAAGACACACATTTTATTCCTAGTGAATGATAATTTTATTCTCCTCCAACAAGTATGAGCTTGTAAACACACACATTTGAGATGATTTTAGTGACAGTTAGACTTATTGATTTTTGTTTTCACCATCATTCTAATTGACTTCCTTTATGGAAAACTAGGTTTTCACTCTCATTTTAATTGTGAATACCAGGTTTATAGGTTTTTTTTATATGTCTTTATATTTATTAGTGAATAATAATTTTTTTCTTCTTCCTCACAGTCATTTTATTAGGGGATTTGGGTTTAGACAGATTTTGTGGGTAATGAAGAGAATGTTGGACAGATTATGTGAAAAGTATTCATATTTAATGGGTTGTTTATGAGGTAGGTAGTCTTTATGTTAAATAGTTTATCGTGCTTGTGATGTGGTTTATGTTGATAGTTTATATTCAAGCGTTCTTGTGATCGTTCTTCAGTTGTATGTTTTCTAGTGAGAGCTTAAAGTAGTTTAAATTTTCTCTATCCTCTACAATAATGGACTTTGCCTTGCTTGCTTGTGAGAGTAGTTTTATCACTTGAGAGCCTTAGGGAGATCCCTGGTGCCCTATTTCGGGTCAAAGTGTCTTGTGTCCAATACTTTTATCATCCCGTGGTCATCCCGTGTCCCAGTCATGTGACATAGTACACAACTATTCAGCTCAAAACATAGGACTCATGTTCTTGCTTTTGAGCATGCATCTTGTTATTTCTGCAATTTTTTACATTTTTCCTCTTAGTTTCACTATTGAGCTCAGGTGCATAGGCAATAGTAATCAATTGTCTTCCAATTCCATGAGACTTGCAATAACAAGTATATTATTTAGAGGTACACTCACTCTCTAGAAGCTTTCTCGCCACCGTTTTTTTTCTCTAGAAACTTTGGTCTGAAAACCATTATGTTTCTCAACCAAAACTTTAAAGATTGTGAACAAGTGGAATGCTTAAGATTTCTTCTTCAATAAATATATCCAAATTTTCCTTGAAGAATGACAAAATTTATTGCTCCAGCGAATGATAGAATAATGATCAGTCCACATATCACAATGTACCAATTCAAGTTGGCAATCAACTCTCCATGCATCTTCCCAAATTGTGTATCACTTTCACTCACAATGTACCAACTCAAGTTGGCAATCTGCTCTCCATGCATCTTCCCAAATTGTGTATCACTTTCAAAACATGTGTATCACTTTCCAAACTTACATATTCCTGCAAATCTTTCTTATTGTGTATTTAAAGCAATCCATAAACCATCTTATGCTTTCACAACAATAAAAAGTTATGAAAGTTGAGATGACCATATCTTTGTTGGCTTACACAAGTAGTGATTATCAAACGATATTCAACACCTAATGAAACTACCTCATCAATGTTGTCTCGTCTTTAATTGAATTGATTTCTCAAGCAACACATAATTCACATAATTGATTTCTCCATTTTGCACTTTTATAGGGATGATACCTTCCAGGTACAAGTCAATTCACATAATTGACTTCTTCATTTTGCATTTATATAGGGATGATACCTTTTTCCTTATTTTGCACTTTTATAGGGATGCATACTTAGTCCTTACTGCCATTTCCATGACAGTTTCATTTGAGATTTCTCCACCCTTATTAAAGGACATGAAAAGATCTTTGTAGCTTTTAAATCAATATACCAAGCATCTTCCACAACATCAATCAACATACTAGAGAAAAATTGATTAAAACCATTACCATCATCTTTTGGAGACTGATTTTTATTAACTGCATTGCTTGCAAGTCTTCTATTCTTGAACTAAGATATTGTTTTTTATTAATTGCATTGTTTTTTATTAATTTGCATTGCTTGCAAGTCTTCTATTCTTGAACTAAAGATCAAATTGTATTTTCATGCATTCTTACTCATAACCAAGTCTGCCACAATATTGACAAGCGCAAATTTTATTTCTCTTAAGGTACTCCTTTGATTGCATTGATTGTTGTTGTCGTTATTGCCATAATCCCTTGTGACACGAACTCAATCTCTCTTGGAACTTTTGGAGCTTTATATCATCTAATCTTGAGTTTTGATTATGTTGTTTTATTTGCTCAAATCTCTCTTGTATTTTTGGAACTTTATATCCTCTAATCTTGAGGTCGAAGGAAAAAGTTTACATCATAAAATTTTGAGGCAAACTGTTTACAATAAAGTCTCACTCATGAATTTTTCCCGTAATAGGGCACACGATTGATTTTCTTGTCCTTGAACTTAATCAAGTGACTAGTAACTCAGACATCTATGTATTCTGGTGATGATCCTAGAAAATAACAAACTAGATTTAATTGATGTTTCATTAGACTCCTTTGCATCAAGTATCTGGGTGATTTTAGCATTGGATACAACCATGATGATTGTGCTCAATGCCACCTAATTTCGTTCTTCATATCTAACCAATTCTTTTGTAATGATCCTCCTTTCCCTAGTTTCCTAAATTTTATAATTTCTTCTTTCCCCTTATTTTTTAAAAACGACAGTTGTGCAATTTAATCTCTTTTCCCTTTTATTATTTATTTAGTATCTTTTTAAACTATCAAAAGTTAAAATAATTAATTTCTTATTTACATTTTATATCCACAGATTTTATTTAATTTCTTACTCTCTTCATTTTACCCAAAAATTTATGAAGACCAAAATTATCACTCAAGTGGTTTTTTTATTTTAACTTTTTATTCCTTTATTTTTATATAGATATTTTCTTAAGGGTAGACAGAATTTTATCCCTACTTAAGTTTTAGACTTAGAACTTAGCTTCTGTACTAGGCGACATTTAATTAGGGAAGTTGTTTAAAAAATTCTTAACGTGTTAAATGTCTTAGGTCCATCTAGGTTCATACCTCCATCCTCATCAACGCAGCGTGCCCTTCAGGACGCACTAGGTGCTCCAAGGGTGTCACTCGTCTCTTTTGTTTCTTTTGTGCGACATGCCCTTCAGGACACACCACGTGCTCCAAGGGTGCCACTCGCCTCTTTTGTTTCTTTTGCGCGACGTGCCCTTCAGGATGCACCACGTGCTCCAAGGGTGCTACTTGCCTCTTGACTGATTGGTAGACATCAATAACCCCTGGAGTCAACACTCCACCAGGTGAACTTGTGGGAGACTAAGGGCTTCTAAGGAATA
>SNQJ01S0005682.1:172388-185481 GCA_010110895.2 Picea sitchensis | reverse complement strand
CACAGTTGCATGAATCCGATGGGCCTTGCCCATATCTCCCACGGTAGTGGGTCCAGCCGATCCGGTTGCTCTGGTCCTCTCCACAGGGCAGTCATGCTGGTAGTGTGGCTCTCCACACGTCCAACACCCCTTCTTCTGCCCAGTAGTCCTGGTACCCGAAGTAGAAGATGACGGCCCATCGGCCTGGAATCCCAGTCTATTCTGCTGAACAGGCCTAAACTGTTGTTGTTGCGGGTGACACTGCTACTGATGCTGTGGTCCCCGATAAGGTGTCCGCTACTGAGGCATCGGTCATCGGGGTGTAGTGAAAGTGGATCTCCTCTAGAAGCCATGATATCCCGGCGTATGTCTCACTGGTGTCTGGTGCTGTTGTGTAACAGATGAAACCTGCCCTGCTGGCCTCGCTGGAGTCCTAGTCTAACCCCACTGATAAGCTCCTCCTCTACTATGAGGGCCTTCTGGACGACATCGTGCAAGGTTTGAGGCATCAAAATCCTAACTTCTGCACGCAGGCTGTCATTAAGGCCGAATACGAACCTGTTGACCTTAAGTTTCTCGGTGTTAAGGTGAGGAGCATATCAGAGTAGCTCCATGAAATGTGCCTCGTACTTGGGCACCGGACGACCTCCCTATCATAAGGCACTGAACTCATTGAGCTGACGCTCAATGAATTCCTCTGAAAGGTACCTCTCTCGGAACCGTTCCTCGAACAGTTCCCATGACACATCTTCGACGGCCATGTTCAGTTGTGGTAGGAGCATCTTCCACCATAGAAGAGCGCTCCCCTTCAGTTGAAATATCGCCATGCGAACATTCATGTTGGAGGTATAATCACGAAGTGCGAAGCACATCGCCATGTTCTCCAACCATGCCTCGGTGACTGCGTCGTCCAGGGCACCAAAGAACTCGTGAAATTTGACCTTCTCGAGTTCACGGTGAATGCTACTAGTACCGACCGGAGCGCACGGTGGAACCTCAGCGGCTGTCGGCGCTCTGGCCTCATCTCTGTCCAAATGGTTGATCAGTGCCTCGGACATGCACTGAAAAGATCTCATCATCCCGACAACATCGCCAATTGCTATCTGCTCCTGTCCGAGAACCTGCTCGTCTCCCTGGGGGTTAGACCCCTCCGGTGTGGATGCTACTAGAGGCGTTGCGCATCCTCCGCTAGCACCTCGTCGCCTGCCTCCGCGGCGTCCTCTAACCATGATTACCTGCACGCACACAATCAACTCGATTAGCAACAGTATAATCAAATCATGTCAACGAAAGTCGTAGTGATCCCAAGTCGCAGGTTGAACCCGCTCTGATACCATATGTAACGATCCTCCTTTCCCTAGTTTCCTAAATTTTATAATTTCCTCTTTCCCCTTATTTTTTAAAAACGACAGTTGTGCAATTTAATCTCTTTTCCCTTTTATTATTTATTTAGTATCTTTTTAAACTATCAAAAGTTAAAACAATTAATTTCTTATTTACATTTTATATCCACAAATTTTATTTAATTTCTTACTCTCTTCATTTTACCCAAAAAATTATGAAGACCAAAATTATCACTCAAGTGGTTTTTTTATTTTAACTTTTTATTCCTTTATTTTTATATAGATATTTTCTTAAGGGTAGACAGAATTTTATCCCTACTGAAGTTTTAGACTTAGAACTTAGCTTCTGTATTGGGCGACATTTAATTAGGGAAGTTGTTTAAAAATTTCTTAGCGTGTTAATTGTCTTAGGTCCATCTAGGTTCATACCTACATCCTCATCAACACGATGTGCCCTTCAAGACGCACTAGGTGCTCCAAGGGTGCCACTCATCTCTTTTGTTTCTTTTGCGCGATGTGCCCTTCAGGACGCAGCATGTGCTCCAAGGGTGCCACGCCTCTTTTGTTTCTTTTGTACGATGTGCCCTTCAGGACGCACCACGTGCTCCAAGGGTGCCACTCGCCTCTTGAATGATTGGTAGACATCAATAACCCCTGGAGTCAACACTCCGCCAGGTGAACTTGTGGGAGACTAAGGGCTTCTAAGGAATAAGGCCCCCGCCTTATTGTGTGCCCCTTAGAATCATCGCGAGCGACTGTTGCAGTCTGACCTCGTGGAGTCGTGGGTCCTCTTGAACTAGGTAATCGTTAACCTACAGTTCAAGCCACGGTGGGAGTGCTAGTAGGTTGTGGCAGGGTTGCTATCCACACCTCTCCCTCAACCTCTCTGGTAGTCATGTGTGGCCCCTTTACTCCATATGTGAGTCTAGTCGGCAAGCTATCGTCAACCTGCATCATCAACAAATCATGTCAGAACATATCCACATCATATCATCTAATCAAATGTACTAATATCACAGTAAATCAATCAAACCCCAATAGCACACTCCTTGACTCGATCTGGAGTCCAAGTGGTTCCATCGATGCCTCTACATCCTCAAGGTCCAAAACCCTGCACACTCAGTAAAACCGAGTCAATAGCACCTGTCTATGTCAATGCAGTAAAACAACATGTCATCTACCCATAACGCATCATAATCAAATTCAAATATTTTAATAGCATAATAATCCGGATCACTTGCGAGCAAGTGTCCTCAAAAATAAGTTCGCTCAGTACGCCAGAGCTGGATGTTACATCTTTCACCTTCATTTGTTTTGTCTCTCTATCAAAGACCAAATTCGACCATTTTTTATCACAAGAATATTATTTATTTTGACTTTTATATTGCATATATGTTTTATTTTAACTTATACTAGTAGGGGACAGTAGAGCTTGTAAGCTTAGACATGTTCCAGCTAAAACTACTACTTGAATTTCGCCTTTAAAACAACGAAAATAGAACAAAATAACTTGACCAACAGAATACTTCACTAAATTTTACACAATCTGAGAAAACAATTCCCTTAAAATGGACTCCATATGGAGATGTTATGGCTTTGTGAAAAAATAGACTAGTAAATCTAGGGGAAAGCACCATGTGACTGTGATAAGCCCTTTTCATTGGGCAGTATGTCACTCCTGAACTTGATAGGCCCTTTTCAATAAAACTAATAAAAAAGTAACTTAGGGAGACTTGAAATATTGACTTCCCACGTGAAACAACAAAGTAACTTAGGGAGGCTTGATGTTGTTCATGATTCTCGTATCGGTTTTGTTTGCTCATGTTACATTGTGATTTGTCCATGTGTTTGATGTGCCTGTTATTTTTTTTAACACTTTAAAAAAAAAATTGTGATTAGTTTCATCTTTACTCAACTAGAATAAAGCAATGGCGTGTCCTTAAAAAGATGAAAAGAAGGCAGATTATGGAAGATCCAAATAAGAATTGTTCAAAGCATGCAGTTTTAATGGCTTATGCATTACTTATATTTGTCCCTAAATGGTGGATACCTTATAAGCTAGAATCCCAGTTTGCTAGCACTTTCAATCCTATACAGACTTTGAAACAATCTCATTTACTTATTTGGTTTTTGTGCGAAATTAAATGATAGTAACCTTCATAGGTGTATATGTCACAAGTAAATTGAAACAATAGCAACCTGCTTCATGAAGAGAATAATTCTATGCCACTTGTACCTTGTGTTGTAACATATTAACAAATATTTGTCTCCATGTTATTTTTTAAGCATTAAGGTTATGCATATGCTATAAGTCTATGTGAAAAAATAGACGACATTTTAAGGTTATGCATATATGCTATATCTCTTCCCATTACTTTGCCTCTAAATCTCTATCATGTAGATACTGTTTTAGTAATTTATCACTACTTATTTCCATGTGGGAGTACCATGTAGATATTGTTTTTGCAATTTATTATTACTTATTTTCATGTTAGATGTTTGGTGAAATTTATGATGTTTGATGTCTACTATGTATAACAATTACTTATTTTGGAGTAGAGTTCAAAAGATATTTTTGTTAATTTTTAATTTATTATTTAAAAATAAAATTATTATTATAAATATATTATTATTATTATTATTATTATTATTATTATTTATTATAAATTTTTATTATGTGAAACGGGTAGATGGAGAGTGATTTAACAGAGCTAGATAAAATATGAAAAGGTATATGGAAAGCATTTTGATAAAGAGTTAATATACAAGAGAAGGTAGATGGAGAGTCTTTTGCAGCAATAGAGTAAATCATAAAGATGTATTTACAATTTTTCTATTGTAAATTATATTATCATTTTTTATGTACACACTCAATAATTATATCTTAATATGATCAGTTTTTTTTTCTTTAGAAGGGGCTTTCTCCCTTCTCACATCCTTCAATGATAGCCATGGACAAAGCTATCTTGGAGGTGTCTCTCCTTGTGTTTTTGATTATGTGTTTGTTATTTAGTATTTTAGCTTTTAGAAATTTAATTTAATTTATTTAAAAAATATTTTACAGAGAACAATTTTATAATAAAAATGATATTTAAAAATCATTTTTAAAATTCTGTTGTGTAATTTAAAAATAACATTTTTCTTAAATTTGTGTTTCACATAATAACTTTATAATAAGTGGTGTCTAAAAAATAATATTTAGGCACTCTTAATATTCAAGCATTGTTTTTATGGTTTTTAATTTATAATCTATTTAATTCACTTTTATAAAACCTTTACATTTTAAAATTTGATCCTTGCTTTTTATTATGAATTTTACATTTTAAAGTTTCACCCTTGTTTCTTATTCTGAATTTTGCATTTTAAAATTTGATTAATGAACTTGTAAAATTGCATTTTAAAAATCTATTTAATAAAGATGAACATTTTAGAATCTGATCCACTAAGTAGTAAAATTACATTTTAAAATTTGATCCATAGACTTGTAAATGACATTTTAAAATTTGATATTTAATAAAATGAACATCTAAAATTTGAATATTTATAAAAGGAACTTAAATTTATACATGTATTGTGTTTGTGTGTATATGAATATACACATGTAATATGATTGTATGTAATATCTATTTTAAATTAGTTTAAAGTTGTTAGAATTTGGAAGTTTGTATGTAGTATGTTCCATTTTAAATTAATTTAAGTTATTAAAATTCAAATTAATTTAAGTCATAAAATTTGATATTTATAATAACAAACATTTAAAATATGAATATACATATATAATATTGTATGTAATATGTTGCATTTTAAATTAATTTTAAATCTTTGAAATTTGATATTTATATAAGTGAAAAGCATATCTTTTTAATTATTTTATATATTTGTATTTATGTTTATGTTGTTTAAAATAATTTGAATAAATTTACAAACTTACATATGATTTTGAAATTTGATATTTAACAAAGAAGATCTATAACTTAAATATTTATTTATATTTAAGTAAACAGGACTTTTAAATATATTTAATTTTCACTCTAATGTCTTACTTTAAATATATTTATTTTGTATTGTAATAACTTAATAGTGTTTAATAGTGTTGATTCTTATTTTTAATTTCATATTTTAAAACTTGATGTATGTAAAATGTTGAATTTTAAATTAGTTTAAAATCATTAAATTTTGATGTTTATAAAACAGGATTATAAAATAAGATTATAAAATAACAGACTTTATAATAACAGGATTATAAAATAAGATTATACACACATGTGGTATTGTTATAAAATAAGATTATACACACATGTGGTATTGTATGTGATATGTTACAATTTAAATTAGTTCAAATTAAAATTTGATCTCTTTGTGATAAAAAATGTTTTATTTTATTATTTTGTATACTTATGTTTATGTTTAATTAATTTAGATGAATTTACCAATTTATATATGATTTTAAAATTTGATATTTGAATATTCAATTAAATTTCTCTTGAGTATGACCGCGAGCTGCGTGCGAGCTGCGCCCTGACCTAGCGTTTCAAGGCCCTGCTGCCTCCCCGCTGGCTCTCCTCGCCCGGTACTTCTCCTCGGCCGGCCGGGCCTTGCCTCCGTGGCCTTCCTCGGCCCTCCTCCCAGCTTTTATTGAGCTGGCCGTTCGTCCGCCCGGTGACTGTACAGTTTCCTCGGGATTCTTCTGTCCCTCCCCCGCCCCCTCCTGAATTTATTTCTTTCAAAGCAATGGTGGATTCGATCTCCAAGCAACAACCCTCAGCCAATCAGCAGAAGTTCGTTAAGAGGATGGATTCCATTCCTTCGATAGCTCTTCCTGAAGAAACCCGAAGCAACTCTTAATCTTGCCGAAAGGCTCATAGGCCAAGTTTTCACGGCCTCAGCCTCGCCTAAGTCGGGTGAGAGGAGGGAATCGTGAGGAAATTGTAGCCGCATCAAAGAAGGAATCAAGAGTTATTTCGTAGGCAAAGGTTTCTTTATCTTCGCTTTTGAAAGTGCAGAGGATTTAAGCCCACCTGAAACGACCTTACTTCACATGGGCCCTCGCGACTATATTATCTCAACAAATGGTTCTGCACTTCGACCCTCGATGTCCCATCTCGCTGTTCCGTGTGGGTGCAGCTTCCCACTTCCAATCACCGAACCCGAAGTCTCTTCATATTATCGGCAACAGTTTAGGAAAATATATAGACCAGGATGCAAGAAAAGATCAATATTCATGCGCACACATCTGTGTCAAAGTCGATCTGGAAGAGGCTCTACCGGAATCCATTAAACTAACAGTCGCAGGATGCACGCATGTACAAGAGTTGGACTATGAACAACTCCCATTCAAATGTAGGCACCGCCATGGATATGGGCATTTCGCCAAGCACTGAAAGAAAAAGGTGGAAGAATAGCCAGACAAGAAGAATGGTGAGCAATGGACTCTCATACAAAAAGCCAACCACCAAAAAAAAGCAAAGGCAAAGGCATCTCCAATGAGGTTCCAAGCAGCTCCAATCCCATCCAAGAAAAGAGCCCAGAAAGTAAAGAATCCAAACAGTTCAAGCCAACTACAACACCTCCGAAGAATCTAGTTCAAAGTGATCCCCTATCCCACAAAGAAAAACGAGGAATTGGCTCACCCGGAAGTCCTTCAAGGAAGCCCTTCCAGCCCCCTCTTATGCAGATGTTACAAGCAAAAAACCAGCCGAAAGCTCTGACCCCTCGGAAGAGGAAAACTAATGCAGCAGCCCCTCAAAGAGTTGCTGGTGAAATCTCGTAGAGAAAGGGCAGCGGAGGCTTAGGCTCAAACTCATGAGCTTTCAGCCCACGCCAGAGATGTCAATTGTGAGAAGCTCCATAAATAGGCCCCACAAGGGAGGCTCTCAACCCACTCCCCGTACACGCGCCTCGCTCTTTGAATTGCAGGTCCTGGGTAATCCTATGAAAGCGGTAACGTTAAGGACCTGCTCAAAATAGAAACCCGACATTCTCATGATCTAAGAGACTAAGATAGAAGGGAAAGCCCTTTTAGACATCAGTAAAAAGAAATGGAAGAAAAGAGAATGAATAGCAGTCAGCTCAAGAGGCTCATCCGGGGGCTTGCAACTCTATGGGCAAAACAGCTCTTTCAGCTGACCAAAACACATAAACTCAAAGACTGATCTTCACGGAGCTAACGATTCTTTCAAGTAAGATGTCCATATCCCCCTTTAATCTTTATGTTCTCGCGGTTGTAGCCCCTGAAAGAGATTGCTGGAACACTCTTAATGATTTCTTAGAGCAGCATCCCCTAGCAATATCATTCTAGCCGGGGACTTAAACATTGTATTAAAATCCAAAGAAAAAGGGGTGGAATCAATAGCAAAGATACCATGCTCCCAGCGGTTGAAAACCTCATACACCAATGGCATCTTCTTGACTTCAACCCAGTCAAACGGCTTTACACCTGGACCAACAACAGAGCGGGAAAGGAACATATATATCAGCCAGACTGGACAGATTTCTAGTCCAAGACACTCTGATGATGAACAAGAAAATCATCACTAAAATTTTGCCTAAATTGACCTCTGATCACAAACCATTTCAGCTCATTTTAGAAGGGAAGAAGATCTCGGTCCAATCCCCTTCGATTCAGCCATCTCGGATAGAAAGGATCTGGATTCATCATCAATGTTGAAAGCAGCATGGGGAAGTTCATTCTCGTGGTCATCCACCTATGTTTGGGAACAAAATCCTGCTACAGCGCTAACTTAAGAGTTGGATAAAGAAACCAATTTCAAACCCAACCATTCAAAGGAAAGAAACTGTTCAGACTTTAGAGGCACTGCAAGTAGAAATGGAAACCAGAGAGATCACTCCAATGTTGCTCAATGAAGAAGTAAAACTCAATGTTCTTCCTTTCGATCTTTCTGAAAAGAGGAAGAGTATTGGAGAATAAAGTCTCGAAGTTTGTGGTTGAAGGCGGGTGATCGCAACACCTCCTTTTCCATCGCCAATATATAGAGCAAGACTTTCAAGAAACCACACCGAAATTACAAATGTACAGAGGGGCAGATTTGCAAAGGATACAACCAGATAAAAGATGCAGCTGAAGCGCATTACAAACATCTTTACACAGCAGATTCTCAACCCAATGAGGAAGATACTACAGATATCCTCGCTAACATCCCTCTCCTGATCATCCCTGAAGACAATGCCATTCTCACTAGCCCATCACTGAAGAAGAAATATTAAAAGTTATCTGGTCGATGGAACCGGACAAGGCCCCTGTGCCTGATGGCTTCCCAATTCGCTTCAACAAAACCTGTTGGGACATCATCAAAGTGGACCTGTTAAAATGGTGAAAGGCTTCATGACAAAAGCCAAAGTATGAGGAGGAACTAACTCCACCTATCTAGCACTTATCCCAAAAGAATCGAACCCTGAAACTTTTGCCAGATTTAGGCCCATTTCGCTGTGCAATGCCTCCTACAAAATTTCGGCAAAGCTCCTAGCTAACAGGATCAAACCATTGCTCAATAGGTTGATCTCCCGCTAGCCAAGGTTGGATTCTTAGAAGGTAGGCACATTCTAGACAATGTCATTCAAGTTCAAGAGATCATCCACCCAAGCAAGCAACGAAATGAAAAGGTATGCTAATCAAACTCGACATGGCCAATGCCTTTGACCGAGTCAATCGAGCCTCTCTTTTCAAAGTCCTCCTTTCCTTTGGTTTCCCCTCCCATTTCGTTAATCTCATCTCAGAATGCACTGACAATCCCTGGATTGTCCCTCTTGTCAACGGTCGCCCCAACTCCCTTTTTCTGCTTCGGAGAATACCTCGGCAGATGTCCGCCTTCCTTTCTATTACTCCCCGATGGCGGATTCCCTTAGCGTAAAAGCTAACAAGATAGTAAAGTAACGCCCCTTCCAAGCTCAAAACCCCATCTCCACATTTAATCATTCTTTGTTCGCTGATGACTCCCTTCTTTTTGGAGGTGCCTCTGTCAGAATAGAAAAGGAATTTGACACTGTCCTCAAATGCTACTATCGGGTCTCTGGTGCCTCAATCAATGAAAGAAAAAGTGCAACTTATGGCTGGAATGTCGGGCAGCAAGAAATCACAAGCATCTCCAATGCTCTTGGCTTCACGGGTCATGCACATGGGGAAAAGATCAACTATCTCGGCCCCCCCATTACTAATTCCCTTCGGTAATAAGAGGTCACTGTGGACAGATATCTTTAGCAAAATAAAATCAAAAAATCTCGGCCTGGGGAGGCTATTGGCTCACCAAGGAGGCAAGGTCATCCTGATTAAGGCAGTGATTTCTGCTCTTCCTTTATATCAATCAGCCTTCCTTCGCCCCAAAAGTGTGACCGACCAAATCTCCAAACTGCTACGCGACTTCCGGTGGCAGGGGGGAAAAGAGAACCAACGGGTACTGTTTGGTCAAGTGGGAAATTGTCAAACGTCCAACTTCTGAGGGCGTCCTGCAAATTCGTGACCCAGCATCAGTCAACCTCGCATTTGGAGGCAAAATCTTATGGAACCTCTTCAAAAATCCCACGCACCCTGTAAGTGAAATCTTGAAGGCGAAATATGCTCCTACAACACCGATCAAAGACTTGCAAGAGAGCCAAACTCATCCCAACACGCAGGTATGGCGTCTTTGTAATAAAAGTTTAAAACTCTTAAAGGAAAGGCGACAGGATCCTGTGAAATGGAGAAAGAACATTAATTTGTGGTGTGATCGAATAATGGATCGAGATCCATTAGAAGATAATGAAGAAATCGCATATTTAAAAGACTCGATGAAGAGGGCAGGGACAAATCGGGTATATGACCTATCTAATTGGGACAATCATGATGACTGGAAAGGGTGGGACTTCTACGGAGTTCCAGAACGCCTAAAGAAGCAAAAACTCATATTAGAAGAACCATTGGCAGAAGCGGCTCCGGTGAAAAGGAAAACGAGAGATAGCTGGGGATGGGGGAAGTCTGGCAGATATACAACAGCAGAAGCCTATAATGCTCTTCAGCCAAGTAGGAACAGCAGAAAACCCCCGGATTTTTTGGAGGAAAGTCTGGGATCCGTTAGCACCCCCCAAGATAAATTTCTTCTTTTCGACTCTAGTGCACAATAAGTTGTTAACAGGAGACAATCTGGAAAAAACAAGTTGGGCCCCACGTGATCGCGTAAGCAGTTCAAACAGTCAAGCATCTTTTTATGGACTGTAACTTTTCTAAAGAAGTTTGGAACCTCTTTCTCCATGACTTAAAAATTACAGCCCCCAATATCACTCTGTAGCAGACCTTTTGATGCCTGGGAACAATGCTATCCTTCAAAGATCCCCAAAAAATAATTCTGGCGGAAAGTCTGGAATTCCATTCCCAAATATGTTTGCTGACAGATTTGGCTTACCAGGAATGACCTCATCTTCAATGAAAAGCAGCAAGCCCCATTTTTGGCAGCAGCAAAGGCCAAAGCCTTCCTCCTCGAAGCAGTTCAACAACAATATATTTCTGATTGTGCTTTGTTGCTTCCTGAAGAAGAAAGCAGTGGTCAAGTCCCTTGACTCACCGAATCGGGCTTGTCACCCTCAAGAAATGAGCCCGTGTGGAAAAAAAGAGACTTGGAAGGCCTCCACCCAAGAATGGTGGAGAAGCCAAAAAATCGCCACGATCTTCTTCGACGGAGCCTCTAAAGGCAACTCGGGACAAGGAGGTGAGGAGTCATCTATGACTCGGACTGCTTAAGAAGGGACAGTTTTTGTTGGGGCATCGGGCACAAAACCAACAATCAAGCAGAGACCCAAGCCCTGCTCAAAGCCTGCCAAATAGCCAAAGACAGAGGATAAGGGTACCCCAAGCTCTTGGAGCCTCAGAGATTTTAATTAAAAATTTAAACACGGATAATTTGTTCACCAACGCAAGCCTTAACAAAACTCTAAACAGATTAAAGAGAATCCTGCTTGACTTTGACTCCCACAAATTCTATCACATCCTCAGAAACTTGAACAACGAAGCAGATCTATTGGTGAACAAAGGTTGCACTCTCGGGAAAGGGAAGCTACTCCTAAATGAAGAAAATTTAATTCATCCTTGTAATTCATGAGTAATCTGAAATCGAAATTAGTAAAAGAATCAGAAACAAAAGCTTTGTAAAGATGGCTGCCATGGTGCATGCCCTTTCTTTTCCTCATTAAAAAGAAAAGGGCAGTAGCTTGCAAAAGAAGGTAGAAGGCAGTAAAACCTGTGAAAGACAGCTGGAACAGAAGCCGAAACACACGCTACTGAACTCGATGCCGAACACCGATGCCGAACACGATGTTGGAACACGTAGCTTCCAAACAATGCTACTCAAAGTTGATCTTATGCTGAAACACGAAAAAGTTGCAGCAGCTGAAATTAAGAGCTGTCTCTTATGCTGAAACACGCTATTTGAACGCTTTGTTGAATCACAGTTTGTTACATATGTTGAAATACAGTTTTGTCATATATGCAGAAACACAGTTCTGTCAAATATGCTGAAACACAGCGTTGGAATAGACTCTGAATCTCAGTGTTGGAAATTATGCTGAAACAGCGATGGTTCTTATGCTGAAACAGTGATGCAACATACTTTGTATCTGAAATTGTGGCTCTGCCACCCCTCTAATAAAAATTATAACCGTTTTCGTTAAAAAAAAAAAAAAAAAATTGATATTTGAACATCTCAAATTTAATATTTGAATATTTATATTTATGTAAATAAAACTTGAAATATATTTATGTTGTATTGCAATGTGTTATGTAATATTGTTGATTTGTACATAACATTTTAAAATTTGATATATAAATTTGTAAAATTACATTTAAAAATTCAAAATTTTGATATTTAATAAAGATTAACATGTTAAAATTATTTGGTTTGTGAATTTGTAAAACTATATTTTAAAATTTGATATTTAAGAAAGATTAACATCTTATATTTTAAAATTTGATATTTAATGAAGATTAACATCTTAAAATTATTTGGTATGTGAACTTATAAAACTATATTTTAAAATTTGATATTTTATAAAGATGAATAAACTTGTAAAACTATATTTTAAAATTTGATATTTTATAAAGATGAAAAAAATTGTAAGACTATATTTTAAAATTTGATATTTTATAAAGATGAACATCTTAAACTTGAATATCTATAAAGAGAACTTTAAATTAATATATTTTTGTTGTGATATTGTATGTAATATGTTGTATTTTAAGTTAGAATGTTAAAATTTGTTGTTTATATAGCTTGAGTGGGCCTAATAGTTAAGGGGGGTTAGGGTATGTATACCTTAGTAGACTTTACCAATCAAATCATGGCTTGGTTCGTGACCTTAAAAATAGATTATTGTTATTATTATTATTATATGGGATAAGTAGGATTTATTTTTATTTTTATTTTATATATTTGTGTTTATGTTGTTTAATTAATTTGGATAAATTTACCTATTTGATATTTCAACATCTAAAATTAAAAATTGAATATTTATATTTATGTAAACCTAATTTAATGTGTTATGTAATATTTTTTATTTGTACTTCATATTTTTAAATTACATTTGGAACTTTGATATATTAATTTGTAAAATAACAATTTAAAATTTAATATTTAAATAAAGATGAACATCTTAAAATTATTATTTGGTATGTAAACTTGTAAAACCATATTTTAAATTTCGATACTTTATAAAGATGAACATTTAAAATTTAAATGTTTATAAAGAAAACTGTAAATTTATATATTGTTGTTGTGATATTGTATTTAATA
>SNQJ01S0005682.1:131978-150074 GCA_010110895.2 Picea sitchensis | reverse complement strand
CAAATGACATAGGAGAAAGAGAGTAATTCCAGTCATGAGATCGGACAATGGATGGTCTTCCACCATGGAGGAAGGAACTTGGAAATAGTACGGTTGAGGTGGATCCACATGGGCGCCACGTGGCCCTCAACCAATGAACACCCAAAGGACTTCGGGAGACATATCCGTCGATTCTGGGCTTGGTTTTGAGCATGGAGACCGTGTTTGGAAAACTTTGGATGAGTAGAGTGTGGTAGAAACCCCGAACGAAGGGTTTGATCATTGAAAGAGAACGAAATTTTGGCGCCCCATCCCTAGGAAATCCACTTGGGGCTCGAGTGTGTTACATAAGACATCAATGATGTTCCCATTTATAGCAATTCCCTACAAGATTTATGCCTCAAGAAACTTGGTAGGAAGAATCAAGATTCCAAAACTATTCACATGAAATGTTAGGTTGTTGACCTTATGCTAGGAAAGGTTGGAAACTCTTAGTACTCTAACCTAGGTATCCCTATTGCAAACACTCACATTGGAAAAACCATTAGTCATCACGCCTTGATTGATTTGGAGGAATCAGTTAATGTAATGACCAAGGAGTTCATGGAGAATCTACAACTTCATAGCTTACTACAACAAACACCTATTGGTTGTAGATGGTCAATGTGTCAACTATTAAACTAGAGGTCATATTGGAAGATGTAATTGTCTCCATTGATTCATGGGATTACCCTATAGAATTTATGTTTTTTCACACTAAAACCATCCTTGGGGGTTATCCTCTTATCCCAGGATGGCCTTGGTTAGAAATTGTTGATGCTTACATTGAGTGTCTCTCTACTGACATGACTATTTCCCAAGGTGTCTTAGTGAAGAAACTTACATTGTATCCTCCTACAAAATCCATTGTGGACATGGAAGAACCTCTCTAGGTTCCCCGTGATGATGAATATATTTCTTATGATACTAAAATGTAACCAATTATGAGCATTGATTAGGCCCTAACATTGAAAGAACCCACTAGAGATAGGATGATTTTGAACTTTATGAAAAACATGTATCCTTATATCATTCAAAACAGGGATCATACTGAATAGCCAGAAGAAGAGACAAGTTCATCTACAAACTCTGAAACTTTCATTGTCTCTCAATCTCATAGTGATGCTCTCTTTAGCTACCTAGATGATTAATTTGTAGTAGTAGAATCTAGAGTTGTGGCTATTGAAATTTATCCTAGAAAAATCCTTAACATCAATAATAAGATACAACAAACTCAACAGTAGTTGCTAATCAGTCTACTACAAAGTCATTCAACTAATTTTCCTTAGAATTATAAGAATATGATGGGTTTTTATCTGACCATCTACATGCACCGTATTTACATCCAACATAGGTGTAATCCAATCCATCAACCTCAACAACAAATGAATCTAGCTCTTCAAAACATTGCCAAAGAAGAACTTCAAAAATTCTTCACCACTAGATTCATATATCCTTTTAAAGATTTGAATAGTGTGAATAGTGTTTGTCCTATTGTGTCAATTACTTAGTTGTGCCTAAAAAGGAATTTTTGTATGTTGACAGTGTTGATACCTAGTCTCAAACAACCTAAGCAATGACATTAATGTTTACTTACAAACTTTGGTAGATAAACCAAAGGTGTAATATGACCAAGGGTAAGAACATGCAAGGCTATTAAAAACACTATATTTAATATAAAGGAAATATGATGGACTAATCCATAACTTTTCTACTTATAAAAATATTTATAGTTTGAACGAGAAAAGGCTATTATACATATCCCATATCAAGGGAGAACACAGATTCACAGTACCTAAAAAATAGTAGGAAATGTGTTTACATGAGATGTAGGATATACCTTGATTCAAATCATAAGTTTCATTTGCAAAAAGAACATTTATTGGGAAGCATAAACACTACAGTGTGCCTAAACCTATGCAAGTCATGAACTTCAAAGAAATGCTAATGTAGGGCTCAAGTTCTACCATTGGCATATAAGTCTAAACCATTTCATAATAAGACAAATTGTTGATGGGTGTAATTTGCATGTGTGGCTAACCTACAAAGGATGCAAGTTGCTAATTGCATCAACCACGAGAATTCCAATTTGTATGTGTGGATTAGTGAGATGGAGAACAATTTGTAGGTCTCGATGAGACTCTCTAAAAGTTATGGCAAGCCACAAAGACCTAGCTTTTGCAAAGTAATATATTTTGATGCCTAGGATTAGAAATGAATAGGCTTTAGGAGTTGATATTAGCTTCTACATCCATAGTAGGTAGGCTGAAATTTTCAGCCAAAATTGACTCTCATCAATTGTAAGGAATCTTTCTAGACATTAGTAACACGTGTCATATGTTCAATGGTCAACATTCAATGCTACCTTTTTTCAATAACTTCAAAATTTGCTTTTGGGAATGCATGTGACAAAGAAGCTAGTGTTGTCAGTGAAAGTCATTAGATATGAAATGATAGATAGATGTTTGGAAGATTTTCCACAAACTCATCCACGATATCATTTCAAGTAATTAATTTGTTGCACAAATCACAAACCACAAATAACTTTTTCACCAAAGTAAGTTATTTTCTAGAACAAGCATTGATTATTGAGAGGGTATTAAAGTATATCAATAATGGTCATATCCAATACTATTTAAGTTACAAAGTACATTGTGGAATAAAATCTATGACTTAAACTTAAACTTTTAGAATTGCCACTAATTAAGTGAAAAACAAATCATAGAAAAGTTGATCGATCACAACTTTTAATCAATCATGACTTAATCTATCCACACAACAAAATTCGTATGAATGCACCTAAGAACTCCTCATTTAATCAATCACAACTTGATCTATCCATGCAAGGACATTCCTACGAAGGCACCTAAGCACGCCTCATTTAATAAATCACGACTTAATCTATACATACAAAGGCACCTAAGCACATTAGAGCTAGCTTGCGTACGTTACAAACCAACACAACTAGACTACCATAGACCAAGACTAACACATATTATTGTAGCAAAGCCTTTGTTTAGATTTATAAGAAACTAAGTGTAAACGGTGTGCCTAATGTCAATTAGTTGACGTTGTATGAACCTCCACATCTTGAGGAAGACATTCCCATCAGTCACGCAATGGACAATATACCATGTTTTCAGCTTCCTTTGGATGACGCAACTTTTCTCAATGTTTGCATTAGAACTACAAGAAGCAAACAAAGAACTACCTACATGGTTGGTTGAAAGGGAAATTTACCTAGTCAAGCCATGTAACTGTCTAAAATCACTTTTCAGAAGCAATTCTGCCATTTACAAAAAAATGGGGAAATTTAACTATTGTTCCTTGTTTTCGTGTGTTCATTGTTTCTTCGCATTTCAGCAATGAACGCACATCATACAAAGGCCTATAAGTAACCAACTTCTAACTGAAAATATAGTCATAAATTAGTCAAAATGTTATAGGGAACTAAATAAACTTTTCAAAAACAAAAGTTGAGGTGACATAGCTCAAAGAAGGCCATAGATATATGACTAGAGAACATCACCAAAAGGTTTCTAACTCATGTTTCAGAGGATTCATAGCCCATGAACAAATTGCAGCAATTGCCAAATTTATTTACTTTTATACTAAATCAGTTGGAAATGTAATACAATATTGCTAGAATGTATGCAGGAGCTCATTGATGAGTTCGAGAAAGGAAAACCACATTATTTACCCAGTATCCACACTTCACTCTATCATAGTTGAATGTATGTCATTGTTTTCAACTAATTGGGTTTGCATTGGTTGGGTCTCAAGGTTCATTTTCCCCTATGATTCCTTATGACCTCAAGGTTATCTTCTCCGAACAAAAGCCTTGATTTGATTCTGATTTGAATTAGTTCATTGCACAAGGGAATGCAATATGCTAAGTTGTGGGGTTATTATGAGCTTGTTAATTTCCTTATTTTGCTCATCTATTTTGTCATAATTCCTCCCTAAGTCTAAACATTTAAACCCTTTTCTTATGCCTTTTCAACCAAATTCATGCATTTTATGACCTTCGAGACATTACGCATCCATACTTGAATTTCATTTTTAATAGATGTTTTTTGCTTAAGATGAGAATAGAGTGCATGAATTTACATGTCTGGAATTGTTAGTAGTCTTGTTTCAGTTACAAGATTATGCCACTCATTTTGTTGGGACTCACTGACATTTGGAGGACTTATGAATGATTTTTTTCATCTGGCAACATGCAACTATAGATGATCTCAATATTCTCGATATTTTCAATCTTTATCTTATTTCTTACCTTCATCCTTGCGGTTTCTACAAAGTGTAGTGATTTGCTTTCAATGTTTTGATATTTTCTTGTTATTTCATTTCCAAAGATAGTATCTGACTGACTTGTACATTTGATAATCCATAAAATAATAGTCTATGGGTTACTTTTGGAAAAATGTTAAGAAGGATTTGGGTTTACTTTAATTACTCTTGATTTCTTTGAGTCAATTATACGAAGCCATAGAATAGTAGGCCTTGAGTTACTTTCAATGGAATTGGTCAAGGAATCCTAGGCTAATTTGGCACCTTAAATTAGAGTAGTTCTACAAAGCCATAGCTTAGAATCCCTTGGTTTAGTTCTAGTTGAACTATCTATAGATTTTTAGACTAGCTAGTCGTTAGTGTTGTGGGTGAGTCACATTGAATCAAGGTTTGCAAGCTCAGAGTTTGTTGCAAAGTGATCCATCTACATTACTTAGACTATTTAGTTGTTAGTTAGTGATGTGGATGATTTATAGTGAATCAAGGTATTGAAGCTCAGAGTTTGTTGCAAAGTGATTCATCTATGTTTTTATGATTTGCTAGAAATATGACATAACAGATTGAATCAATAAAGATCCCCAAAAAATAGTAGTATCCTAATAAACAGATTGATTAAAAGCTCTGAGAATGCACATACAATGTAGGAGTTTTAAAATTTTACACTTTCGGGTTGATAAAGTAAAGTAGGCTCTAGCTAATATTGGGCTCATGAATCTGAAGCATTACTTGAATGTGCATACTCTATTAGCTAAACAAGAACTTCGATGGACATTAAATATTATGAGCTTGCAAGTCAAAATTAGCTTAGATATTTACGATGTAGCTTATTTATCTAGACAGCCTAAATGTAATTATTTATGTGCATTGATCAACTCAATGTAAATTTCCACTATTTAAAAAGTCCTTCATGTAAACAATTGATGTTTCCAAATTTAATTTTCTTTACATTATATTTTGTAATGTCTCAAAAAAAGGGTAATGAGCGTGTTATTGAACATGAGCACAATTATCATGTTGATGATCTTGTGACACAGATTCTTAATGGTACAAAATTCGTTGAGAATGAAAATGATAATTATAGCCATGATCGATAATCACATAGTTCAGAGGGTGAACGAATCTTATGGGTGTTTTAGTGAAAATCCCCATGAGAATTGTGAAAATGCTTGGGCGACATCAATAGAGGAAATGAATATATGATCTTCATGAGTGCATAAAGTTAATCAAAGATACCAATAGACTATTATACTTAGGTTGTAATAATTGCACTAACATCTGTATGACTATGAAATTGTAGTCTTAAAGTGAAAAATGGATGCTTGACTCAAGTTTTACCCAAATGCTAAAGTTATAAAGAGATATGCTTTCNCAATGGAGGAAATGAATATATGATCTTCATGAGTGCATAAAGTTAATTAAAGATACCAATAGACTATTATACTTAGGTTGTAATAATTGCACTAACATCTGTATGACTATGAAATTGTAGTCTTAAAGTGAAAAATGGATGCTTGACTCAAGTTTTACCCAAATGCTAAAGTTATAAAGAGATATGCTTTCCGGAAAAAGACCCTTCTTGATTTTGCAAACATTGAAAAAGATTAAATCATTAAGAATAGACTATGAAATGACACATGCATGTCAAAATGATTTCATTTGACATCAAAGAAAGCATGAGAATAATATAATGTCCAAAATATGGTAAATCTTGATATAGGTGTGCAAAGGCGTCACATTCAAGGTGTTAATGTATTTTTCCATAGCCCAAAGGTTGAATAGAATGTATAGGTACTCTTTTATACCCTTAATTTCATTTCAACATTCACCTTCATGTACTATAGATACCTACATAAGTTATAACAAAAAAACATTTTGACTTACAACTCTCTTAACATCTCGAAAACTGAGGTGGCATTATGAGAATGCAATACATAATGACTTCGTAATGCACCATCTACTGGATAGTTCGTCATGAAAAACTATCAACAATCAATAACCTGGTGTTTCCAAAGATCCTCAATAATATCTCTCAAAACTATCCTCATTTTGAGTTACAACTCTCCTAACATCTCAAAAATTAAGGTGGCATCGTGAGAATGCAATTCATAATGACTTAGTAATGCACCATCTAGTTGATAGTCCATCATGCAAAACTATCAACAATCAATTGCCTAGTGTTTCCAAAGATTATTAATAACATCTCTCAAAACTATCCTCGTATTTTGAGTTACAACTTTCCTAACATCTCAAAAATTAAGGTGGCATCATGAGAATGAAATTCATAATGACTTAGTAAAGCACCATGTAGTTGATATTCCATCATGAAAAATTAGCGACGATCAATAGTGTGGTGTTTCCAAAGATCCTCACAATGTACAACTTGCAATGGAAATTGATAAGCTTAATCCTTTTAAAGACATGAATAGTGTTTGTCCTATTGCCCTAATTACTTAATAACAACCTCAGTTGTGTGTAAAAAGGAATTTTTGTATGTTGACAATGTTAATACTTGGTTATAAACAATCGAGCAATGACATTTATGTTTACCTCCAAACTTTGGTAGATAAACCAAAGGTATAATGGGATCAACGCTAAGAATATGCAAGGTTGCTAAAAACACTATATTTAATATAAAGGAAATTATGATGGGATAATCCATAACTTTTCTACTTATGGAAATATTTCTAGTTTGCTCAAGAAAAGGCTATTATATGTGTCCCACATGAGGGGAGAAAACTGACTCACAATACCTAAAAAATAGTAGGAAATGTGTTTACATGAGATGTAGGATATACCTTGATTCAAATCATAAGTTTCATTTGCAGAAAAAACATTTATTGGGAAGCCTAAGAACTACAGTGCACCTAGACCTCCACAAGTCGTTGACTTCAAAGAAATGCTAAGGTAGGGCTCAAGTTCCACCACTGGCACATAATTTTTTAAGGCTGACCCATTGCATAATAAGACAACAAAATTGTTGATGGATGTAATTTGCATGTGTGGCTAACCTATAGAGGATGCAAATTGCTAATATGCATCAACCACAAGAATTGCAATTTGTATGTGTGGATTAGTGAGATGGAGGACAATTTGTAGGTCTCAATGAGACACTCTAAAAGTTAAGGGAAACCACAAAGACCTAGCTTTTGCAAAGTAAAATATTTTATGCCTAGGTGTAGAAATGAATAGGTTTTAGGAGTTGATATAGCTTCTACATCCGCAGTAGGTAGGCTAAAAGTTTCAGCCAAAATCGACTCTCATCAATTGTGAGGAAACTTTCTAGATATCAGTGACACAAGTCATATGTTCAATTGTCAACATTCAATGTTACCATTTTTCAATAACTTCAAACTTTTCTTTGGGAGTGTATGTGAGAGAGAAGCTCGTGATGTCTAAAAAGGGCATTGGATATGAAATGATAGATAGTTGTTTGGAAGATCTTCAACAAATTAATCTATGATATCATTCGAGTTGTTGATTTGTTGCACAATTCACAAGCTATGGACATTTTTTTCACAAAACTAAGTTTTTTTCTAAAACAAACATTGACTATCAAGAGAGGGTATTAGAGTATCGATAATGGCCATATCTAGTACTATTTAAGTTAGAATGTACAGTGGAATAAAATCTACAGGTATGACCTTAACTTTTAGATTGACCACTAATTAAGTAAAAAAAAAACAATCATATTTTATTATACTCATTTATGAGTTGTTTACAAACCTAATGTAGTGTTATTTGTATAGTTCTCTCACTATGTTGCACCATGATTTTATTATTATTATGTATGTAATCTAACAAAATCTCAAATTGAAAACTTAAGCTACTAATAAAATGATAAGGGCCTTATCACTTCAAACTGGCATTTTACTAAGTTGATGCACTGGCTCAAGTGATTTGAGTGCTTTGAGCTTTGCAAAAGACCTCAAGTTCGATCCCCTAAACGGGCTACCTTTATTGTATGTCTCACTTGATGTCCCTACGGAGTCCTGGGAAGTGCTCTAGGGTTTCCCCACAAAGTTTTCCTTGGAAAAAAATTAAATTGCTTTTGGGGTTTACATAGGTTTTTTTCCTTGGAAATAACTCCTAAGAAACTCTTGGGTGTTTCCCTTTATTCTAAGGGGTGTATTCAATGTAAAGCAAGCAATGTAGACTTAAATGTACTCCTAAGTGCTTCCCCTTATTCTGAGGGTGGTACTCTATGTAAAGCAAACAACATAGACTTAAGTAATTTATATCATAAAATATTGATTCACGTTTATTGTGGCATATGATTATGTACTTGTTTACCAAGTTGTGGTGTAGTAGAAACTTGGAACATGCAGTGACCCAAGTTCAAATCCTAACAAGGATGCTACCCTACAAGGGGCTTGTCAAATGTGTATATTAATTAAATTGAATATCATCAATGTAACCTTCAGAGAGATTATTGTATCATAGTGATAAGGTACTAATGATAATCACTGAGGATACCCACCACTTGAATTTCAACTTCAATAAAGCTTGATTGAATTTGAAAGCTTATTTTGCA
The DNA here is from genome assembly GCA_010110895.2 of Picea sitchensis. Taxonomy (NCBI): domain Eukaryota; kingdom Viridiplantae; phylum Streptophyta; class Pinopsida; order Pinales; family Pinaceae; genus Picea; species Picea sitchensis. The sequence continues at coordinate 141,232 of SNQJ01S0005682.1, read as the reverse complement.
AATAAGTTGAATATTTTGCACGAAAGAGATGTAACATCATTATTTTTAATAACTTGATAGGATAGTGGTCAAAACAAACATATTCTTATATGGAAAGAATGCTAATATGGAAGAAAAATACCTTAAATAGTTGCTTGACTAAAATGCACCTTTCTATATGACAACCCCACACGAAGCCTCTTTTGGGTAATCACAACAATGGATGTGAGACTCCTAGTGAACTCACAAAACCCAAACTAGCAACAAACAATGATTTTTTGTGGCTTCTTATTTTCCCACCTATATATAGGCACCAAACATATGGAATATAAATGTCATTCACTACATTATGACTTATTACAAGTTATTTATCAATTTCTCACATTTGGTATCGAAGCCAATTTTGAGTTTGAACATTAGAGATGCATGTGAAGAGAGTAATCAGAGCTTCAAGCATAAAAGAAACAACATTGTAATGAAATTTGTGAGGTCTGTAGGACTATAGATAACTCTCATTAAGACAAGCTCAAGAAAGTCAATTATGAAACACTCGAACACAAGCAAATACTGCATTCATAGAGATCTTGTCACAAATGATGAAATTATTAAAAGAAACCAAGATGGGTTGAAGATAAGTAAACCATCATCTTATAATGGACCTACAAAAACATAATTGAGAATGAAGAATGAACATCACATATATCTCTTAACAATATGAATCTATTTTTATCCAATGAAAATACACATTACAACTCTGTTATTTAATTTAAAACCAATTAAAATTGTTAGATTCATTGTGTATAAATTTAACCACCCACAAATTTATATGGCTTCCCAATACCTTCTTAAAATCTTGATTCATCAACTAAAACATTCTTTATTTTATAGCAGTTTCCACTATCTACTTTATTTCATATTATTCTACACATTATAAATAAAACATTCTTTATTTCATATTATTCTACACATTATAAATAAAACATTCTTTATTTTATAGCAATTTCCACTATCTACTTTATTTCATATTATTCTACATATTATAAGTTTAAGTTGAGTTGATCTACTAGTTCTACTTTATTTCATATTATTCTACACATTATAAATTTAAGTTAAGTTGATCTAATACTTGAGAACTAAATATCTCATATTATTCTATACATTATGCTTATTTTATATCTAAGAGTTTCTGAAATATACTATTTTACACATTATACTTATTTTACGCATTATAAGTTTACACATTATACTTATTTTACGCATTATAAGTTGAGTTGATCTAATAACTTGTATTTGTTTTTTTTATAAAATTAATTTATATTATCTTATATTAACCCATCAATAAAACCCAAAACTTTATAGTCTTAGGTCGGTAAGGGGATGCATATACATATGCAAACAAAAAGCAGCAACCCCAAAAGAAAGTCTAATTACCACTATAACAAGACGTCGCTGATCACATTAACTTATTATGTTGAAGACGTTACTATTTCAAAGCCCTTCCCGCTAGTCGAATACGCATAGAAAATTGAACGAGAATTGACTTGTAATAATGGCGGGCAAACAATAAAAAAATCCATGAAAAACTCACACAGCTTGGGAGTTATGTTGTGTTCAAATCTTTAACAATACAAGAAAGCATAAGCCTGTCTATTTTGTAAAGCATATAAGACAAAAAAAAGTTTAAGTCTACTTGCCTACAGGGTACTTAAGTCTAGTGCATTTAAGTCTACATTTTATTATATTCATTTATGAGTTGTTTACAAACATAATGTAGTGTTATTTGTATAGTTCTTTCACTATGTTGTATTATGATATTATTATTATTATGTATGCAATTTAACAAAATCTCAAATTGAAAACCTCAAATTGAAAACTTAAGTTATTAATAAAATGATAAGGGTTTTATCGTTTCAAACTAGCATTTTACTAAGTTGATGTATTGGCTCAAGTGATTTGAGTGCTTTGAACTTTGCAAAAGATCTCAAGGTCGATCTCCTAAACGGGCTACTTCTATTATATGTCTCACTTGATGTCCCTACAGAATTTAAGAAAGTGCTCTAGGATTTCTTCACAAAATTTTCCTTAAAAAAAATTAAATTACATTTTAGATTTACATAGATTTTTTTCCTTGGAAATAACTCCTAAAATACTATTGGGTGTTTCCCTTTATTCTAAGGGGTGGTACTAGATGTAAAACAAGCAATGTAGACTTAAATGAACAGGGTACTTGCCTTGGGTTCTCTCTGTTCGTACTAACCACAGAAAAATAAAGGTTTTATCATGTAGAAAATATTTAATCAAATTTCTTATCATTTATATTTTGACCAGCTAATTAAAAATATGTGGTTCTTGAATTTGTTCCATCGTTTCCTAATTTCATAAATTGGATAGCTTTTTCAATTGATTGCACTAAATTTTTAATAAGCATGAAACCGGGTTAATGTAGTTTATCTCGCCAGTGTTATCCATATATTAGTAAATACTATGCTTGCGTTAAGAATTTATCTTGTCGTTGTAATTTCTAACGAATTGCTCATTTTCCAGAGAGAATTCATACTAGTAAAACGATTTTTATTTTACTTTTTATTGATTTAGTTCACAATTCTTTTTCTGTCATTTGCTCACACACTTGCTCAACAATCTGCAAACACTGGCATAGGAATAGTGGCCACTTACAATTTACAAATTAAATTATTACTCTACAAAACCGGATTGACTGTAGTTTTCCATGTTCCCATTATAAGTCATTGAAAAACAATACTGCACAGAAGGTATTAAATTTTTCAAAGGTATTAATCAATAAATGTAAGAACAAGATGTTGTAGTAACCCATAGTTCATAAGCTTGCTTTCAATAAAGACGTTCGGGATGTTCACTTTGCACCATGCCATGGGTTATACTTCAACTCAGTTCCCCCAATCTACCATTAAACTGTGCCCTACCGGGAAAATTTGTCAACCTTGCAGCATAATATTCTGCTTTTACTGCCCCAATGGATTTTCCTATATATCGGAATGCTTGCGAATACTTATAACCTAATAAAAAAAGTAGAAATATTCATCTTGCTGTAATTATTCTAACATCATCGAACATGAGTATGTGTCAGAACATCTAACCGATGGCCTGGCAACAGACGCGTTGGCGGATATTGCATAAACCATTCAACCAGGTTCCTTCAAGAAAAAAAAAATCCTCCTTATAATCGAGGGTTTGCAGTTTATGGACCTAGACCAGAGTTCCTAACAAATGCACCTACGGGCAGGGTTGACGACAATCATACAACTGCAAAAGYTGGGGACAATGGAACATGCCGAATGTGATGTTTCTTAAGAGATTAAACAGATAAGCATAGTTGCACTTTGTCAAATAATCAAATGAAAATATCATGTCCAAATATACATCATACGATTCAAGGGCAAGGTAATCRCTTCAATCAAGTTTAGAGAAAGCATTTATCTTAAGAAAACATTTCTTACAAGCAAACAAGTAATTGACTTCGAAGAAATTCCAACTTAGGGCTAAAGTTCCATCACTGCTATATAGTTTCTAAAAGCTAACCATTGCATACTTCTGAGTCCAACTCCTTGTGGTGGACTCATATTTTCCCCTGTCAGTCTTGTACATATGAGCAATCTCTGGTACAAGAGGATCATCTGGGTTTGGATCCGTCAACAAAGAGAAAATTGAAAGCAAGACCTAAAACAAAGCAAACCCAAATGTTAGATCTTCAATCAAATGGAATTGAAGCAAATCTCAAATGATACAACGAAACCACAAAAGCTGAAGAAAGAAAAGATATACATAATAAGCATAAAATGCCACTACCTTGGAGATTGTCAAAGCAGGACTCCATTGTTCCTTTAAGATGTCAAGGCAGATACTTCCATTGTTATTTATATTTGGATGGAAAACTTTAGTCCTAAAAGCAACTTACATAGTACATAAACACATTAAACGTCAGCACTTGCAAAGAACACTAGCAATCAGTCGACCATTTGAGGATGTTTTAGCCGATGACTGAATAAAATGTACCAGCACACCAAAACTCCCTCAACTTTTTGCATAAAAGCAGACTTACAGCAAAATATGATCTCACAAGATACTAATTCTAACTATAGTTCTAGTTCCTTTTACATTCATAGGATCCCAATTTCTGTGCCTGAAATGGTATGTTCATTCACAACTTAATAAACACGCATCCAACACAAAAGTCTATCAAATTGAAACCACTGATCACAATACACCCTGCAAGCTCATGTTTCGGATATTATTCAAAGCAATATCCCATTACAGGAAACAAAAAATAGCATGTAAAATAATGATGTGTTAGACAAGGGTCTGATTCTTCCTTGTTTGTTATCATTTCTTAAAATTGATTTCTGGTTAGAACTTTTGAATGGATTCTCTGAACATACTACAATATCTCATTGTTTACATATATGGAATCAAACATTGTTTGACAACACAGGTATTCCAACAGAGGACGAACACCTTCAGTAACCACTCACATAACCAGATCAAAGATCAACACACCGATGTTTTCACGTGGTAAAACCCCTACGGGGAAACATCCACGGCCCAATTATGACCCTTGGAAGGCGGTTATTAATGTAAAGAAAAAGATTCTGGAGATTTTTACAAGAGAGTTTCTCTGTCGATCATTGGCAAATGACCCTCCATACTCTCTTTAAATAGAATCATGGACCAATGGATGTTAAGCCACGAATCAATGGTCGTTAGATCGAGGAGAGTATGAACCGTCGGATCCTCTATGTCGGGAACATATCATGACCGTCATAGAGTGATCCAATGGTTAACTACAAATGCATACTAGTGCATACTAAAGAAACACACTTTTACCCTAGCGGCGTATTAAAGACCAAGTAGATCTTAACTAACTCTAGTGTCTAAATATCTGGCTGAAACATCAACCCTAGACTTCAGCCATCAACATTATACCTTTGCGGGCTTGAATGGATAATCAGGTGGAAAGTGAATAGTCACAAGAAATACACCCCCTGCATAGGGACTGTCAGAAGGTCTTGTTGACCGCCTATTCATCTAAGGGGTAAACTCATGTCCCATGAAGTATGCATCATCAGATTCAAGTATTTTGAAGACATTTTGGTTCTACTGGGCATTTATGCTCCGGCACAAAATTTTATGTAGCGAAATTTATGCACCCTAGCGTGGGTTAATAATGTAATAGATCTGCATGGATCATGGATTAGGTCGGTACCTTGGGATGTTTTCATTGGGAAGTTCTTTTCCTTAGGGTTTTTTTTTATCCTCGAGTTGTCAAAGCTGACTTTGCTGGTTGACTTCCAGATTTTTCCTCCACACATGCAATAATTCCCTCAAAGTGGTGAAGCGGTGTTCTAATGGTCTCATCCTTTGGTAGCTATTGTTTAGGAATGATGTAAATGACCATGCCGAACCGATTAATAGAAAGTTTCGGAATTTAAATTAGTCTATGATAGGTTTTTAATTAGGTAAAATTAATTAATTTTCTGGGATTGGAATTTTAATTATTTAATTAATTAAATGTTTTTGAAACAAATATTGTAAAAGCTGGGTCTTTGGGTTTTGATAGGGGTATTTGTGATCAAAGAAATGGAATAGCACCCCATACAACCATAGACCAAGTTTCAACTCAATCAGACAAAGTTTGCTATGCATTTGTCCACGAGGAGTCAAATGATCAAAGCATCAATTTTAATTGCTAAGTCACATTTTGTAATTTTGTAAAAAGAGAGTTAATGGGTGAGTTTGAAGGTGGAAAGAGCAATATTAGACTTTACCCTATCTTACTCAACCTTTTTAACCTATTCTAAACTATACCCACCTTCTACACTCAAAATCATGGCCCCTTAGGAGAGTGACGTTTTCCTTGGTGGAGGTTGTGATTTATTTGGGGCCCCTTCTCATGAATTATGACTCCTTTGACCCCACATCCAGCTCTAGGATGATCCCCCTCCTTTTATTTCATTAATTCCCCTCCATTTCCTTCATTTTCACCTTTTTTTTCCCCTCCAAGAGGAGTTCGCCCCCCCTCTTCTAGAACTCCCACAAATGATTTTTGAAAATTGTTGAGACCTCTCACCTTCCTTGGCATCAATCCCAGGACCTCCCCACGCCTCTTTTTCTTGATCCCAACACCTCCCACCCATTTTCTACACCCTAGATCTAGCTTTCAAACCCTAGATGGTGTGCCTAGCCTTGAGATCTACTCTTATGCTTGGTGGTGGTTGCTTGGCATTGATCCAAAAGAGGTAGGTTTGTCTCTCCAAGTATAAATAGATCCTCTCCTCACTCCCAACTCACCAATCTTTGAGCTATTGTTATTATCTTTTGAAATCTCTCTCCTCCTTCCACTATCTTGCTCTTGCCATCTTGTCATTTCACTCACATTGCTCTTGAGAGTTTTGGGGCAAGTATTTCTCCAACACTCTCATTTTGGAATAAAAAAGCTTTGGAGAATATTGAAGACATCCAAGAGTATTTTGGTTTTCTTCTTGCATATGAGGTTATTTTGTATTGTTCATGTTTTTATGTGTGGTTGGAGTAGATCTATGGTAAAGTATTTTACTAGAGTAGATTAGCAAAGAGAGTATTCTTGCTAGTTTATGTTTGTTGGGTAGCTAAGGGTTTGAAGTATTTCACATTGTTAGTCTATTCAATATTGCTATCTATTTTCATGTTTCACATATTGCTTTGAGTCTTGCAGGTTGTTTCAAAGGATTTATTGGGATAGCATCAAGAGAGAGTCTACCCTTAAAACCTTCTTACACTCCTTACTTTCTTGTTCCATTTATTTTTATGCATACATTCCATTTGATTTTGAGTTTTCTAACACTCTTAGATAAGTCAAAATTATCAACTTTAGGTGGAAATTTTGTATAAAAAAATTTTTAAGTAAAAAGCGAAATTTTTTGACATTTTATTGTGTGTGTGTTTTATTGACATTTCCAGCAAGCTTTGCTAGCTGTTTTTTGCAGATTCTCGCCAAAACAAGGGAAACCAGCGCTTAAAATCCATGTACAAGACTTCCCCAAGAACCCCTCTTAGTTGAGTAACTATCTCATAACCTTTCTTCTTATAAATCCAAACTTTCTTTCATTATTTCATTGATTCTTTGGTGTACTTATAATCATATTAACATAGTAATTGCCTACACCTTGGGAGAAATCCCCAATATCGTTGAGCTAGGCTAGTTTTTTTTTTCTTTCAAGTTATTTATTTATTTTATTTATTTAGTTGTTGGCCCCTCTTGTCCATAAGGCAAGTTTGTGTGGCATTTTCATTATAATAATTTGTTATTGGTTTATACAACCCTCTTTGGCCAATATTGTTAGGCTTGCCTCACATGGTCATTTAATGAAGTGGTTCTTTCATTCTTTCAGTTTTCATTTTAATAAGCTAGTAATGCACCTTGGGAGATAAATCCCCAAAATCGCAATAGGCTTAAGGGAAACTTACATTTTTGATGTCTACATGCTTAATGGTTAAAATATTCTAGATGGTCATCACATCAAGTTTATTTCTTTCAAGCTATTTTGTTTCATATGCTTATACTCATATTGCTAAAATGGTTTAATGGTTTAAGATATCTCTTGAGTGTCAAATCTATTAGTTTTCATAAATCATTTTCCTTTTACATTTTAAAGCATATGTGATCTAATTCATGGTTTAAGATCTCACTCCTTATCTTGTTAAATCTTTATGTTTCAAACACATCTACTTTTACATGGGTTTGACATAAAATATGTGTTGATGAATGGTTAATCTCTAAGTCTCATTTTCACTTTCATAAGGCAAGTTGTTCTTGCCTTTTATTCTTAAAGTTAAATGGTGATGTGATGCCTATGATGATTATCTTTGTAATGTTCTTATCATTCATGTTACATTTTGTTATGGGCCTAAACATTCACTCATTGTCTAATTCTTCAAGTATTACATTTTCTGCCCTTAACTAGCAAGTTGTTCTTGCTCTAATATCACACTTTAACTTTCAAGTCTACATGTGGAATGGTTGATGAATGAATAAGGCATCTCTTGCAACTTTTCCTTTATGTTTTGATATGTTAATGGTCATTTGATTACATCTTGCAAACACATTTTAACCATCATTTCAATTGGGCCATGCGCTAAAAGTAAAATTTAAAGTGCCTAAAACACTCTTAAAGCAACCCAACACACCTAAAGACCCACCCGAGGGTCATAATAACATAGACAACTTTAGGAGCTTTAATTGATACATCTCATGCATCTAAAACGGGTTTTAGAGAGAAAACAGCAGGAGGGAAGTGGCGAGGCCGAGATCCACGTGATCCTTAAGGGTCTCTTAAGTACTCTTCTTGTCATGGGCTGGGAAGCTAGGGTGGGCCTCGTTGCCTTACTATCTTTGAGAACTTAAATGATCATTTGGCCAAGGAGGAGGAATTTTAAACAAACATAGTTTAGGGAGAGAAATAAAATTAACTTAACTTTTAGGAAACTCCTTAACCATTTAGTTGTATAGATCATCTTTGTGTGTTTGGGGGACTTAGATGCATGCTTAGGAAAACACATTAATAATAATTTCATGCTTATATCTTTGTTGCAACTTCATGGTGGATGTCTTTGATGTTTCATGTCTTATGAGCAATTAGATTAAACATTGAATATCTTTTTGGTTCATTTGCTTTGTGGTGTGATTCAGAGGATTGAGTATCCCACTTGGGAGCTCAACTACTTGAGTTAAACATTGAATATCTTTTGGTTCATTTGCTTTGTGGTGTGATTCAAGAAGGGATTGAGTATCCCACTTGGGGAGGCATCACCTTCTTTGGGTCTTGAGTGCTTTTTATGGTTGCCAGTGAAAGCGGTCCAATAGAGTAAGTGCTTTGGGGCATGTTTGGCTCATGTCTTGATCTCACTTACATTTCCTTGTATTTTTGTATTTACTTGTATCTTGTGTAATCATTGTACTATCTTTATTCTTTTGTAAGTAATTGTAATCTTTAAGTTGTGGGTAGTGTTAACTCCCAAAATGAAACCGTTCTTTCGGTTGAATTTTGTAGTGGATATCATGGTTATTGGTAGCGTCCTCAAGTTACTTTTGAGTTTTTATAGCTGAGAAAAATTTTAGAGTTCGGTTTGACTTAGAAATAATTTGGATTGTAAAGTCTTCTTTTTCAAAATTGTCATTTTTTACTTTCCACAGCTAACGTGTTTTCAAAGATTCATTGTGCGCTGTGGAAAGTGCTCGCTTTCCACAACTAAGGAGCGGTCTC
>SNQJ01S0005682.1:54291-131968 GCA_010110895.2 Picea sitchensis | reverse complement strand
CACACATTAATAATAATTTCATGCTTATATCTTTATTGCAACTTCATGGTGGATGTCTTTGATGTTTCATGTCTTATTGAGCAATTGAGTTAAACATTGAATATCTTTTGGTTCATTTGCTTTGTGGTGTGATTCAAGAAGGGATTGAGTATCCCACTTGGGGAGGCATCAACTTCTTTGGGTCTTGAGTACTTTTTATGGTTGCCAGTGAAAGCGGTCCAATAGAGTAAGTGCTTTGGGGCATGTTTGGCTCATGTCTTGATCTCACTTACATTTCTTTGTATTTTTGTATTTACTTGTATCTTGTGTAATCATTGTACTATCTTTATTCTTTTGTAAGTAATTGTAATCTTTAAGTTGTGGGTAGTGTTAACTCCCAAAATGAAACCGTTCTTTCAGTTGAATTTTGTAGTGGATATCATGGTTATTGGTAGCATCCTCAAGTTACTTTTGAGTTTTTATAGCTGAGAAAATTTTAGATTTCGGTTTGACTTAGAAATAATTTGGATTGTAAAGTCTTCTTTTTCAAAATTGTCATTTTTTACTTTCCACAGCTAACGTGTTTTCAAAGATTCATTGTGCGCTGTGGAAAGTGCTCGCTTTCCACAACTAAGGAGCGGTCTCTGTCTTGTTGTGAGAGAACCTCCACAGCTAGGGAGCGGTTTCAATTGATATGGCGTGCTATTGAAAGTAATTACTTTCGACTAAGTGTGATACGCAAAATGGTGCTTATTTGTGGAAAGTGCATAATTCTATGACTAGGGGCTTTCAAAGGGTCGTCATATTTGATGAGAAGTGGCGATAACCAGTTAATGAGAGGTTGTACTCAGTGGCAACATCAAATCAAACATTTGGTTCCATATCGGACGTTGTTCACAAAGGGTAGTTTAGAGTTTTGAATTTCAAATGGAAAGAATGATTCTTAAACTTTGCAGGGCACTTTTCAATCCTTCGGGCTCCAAATGAATGTCTGGCGAAAACACCATTGGATATCTTAGATTCTCTAGATGTCAATGTTATTTATACATGAAAAGCCAGTTTTTATGGCCAAAGAAATTGATTTTGAAAATCGCCCACTTCAGCGGTATAAATCGATGTTTTATGGCCGTTAGTTGTTGAAATTGGCGACTCCACACACGATAGGGCTGATTTTACGGGCTATGCAACGTGAGCTTTATGCTTGACGAATGTTACGATTTTAAGCCAGATGGAATTTTCAAATTAAAGCACATGAAACCTTTTGAACTAGACGGTGTGGAATTATTCCATCAAATCCAAAAGGCTATTTTGGGAAAGACAAGTCAAAGAAATCTTTGGCTAAATTTTGGTCATTTTGGCCGAGTATTAGGGATGAATAGGCGACTCATCAAATTCGAATTTAATCTTCCTTGATGCCAAGCGGAGGAGCCTTGGAAGGCTAGAATCATCACTTCACTAGCTGTTCAAACATATATTGGACCACCACATGAAGATCACCCTCATTTGAGGATCTATCTCTACATTTATGTAAATTAGGTTTCTTTACTGTTTTTAGCATAGCGGATCCATGTTTGAGGATACGCAAGTATTGTAAAAAGGCTATAAGCCGGAACTTTCCGGTTTGAGAGGTTCGGTTTTGGATAGAAGATTGGCTATTGTATTCAGACTTTTTATGTTAATACAGTTCACAGGTTCCTTTCAATTTTGTTGTCAGTTTTCCATCTTTCTTTCTGCATTATTATGTGTGTTGTCAAGCTTTGAAGGGCTGTCATCCCATTGTTTAGCTCATAGCTTGGAGTAATGAAGTCTCTTGATTGTTTCTTAGACCCTACATTGTCCTGGTTTAGTTACAATCTTTTTCTCCTGCTAAAAGGTTATCTGGCGATTAATCAATCTTGAGAGCGCGTCTGCCCGATTTATCATTTCCGCGTTTGAATGCCATAAGTTGTATTGAGTTGTCCCATTGATCCGCAGCATAAAATACAAAAATATTCATTTCTTAAGTTACCAAGCACCTTTGAATTACGCAACCTGAAAGGTTTCTTGGAGTGATAACAGTAAAGCTGGATTCTTAGGAAGCGAGTTGAAGCTTATCTTCACGGAGAGCGATAGAGATCTAGTTTTGATGATAGACAAAGATTGGGCACATTTTTGGTTGTAATCATCCATCTGGCGACTCCATGAGGACGGCCAATTAGGTGGCGACTCCACAATATTCAGATATCAAAAGCATTTGCTTCTCTTTTTGGCTTTCGGAGGTTTGGACCTCGACTTCTCTTAGTTCTTGGTTTCCCACATCTAGTTCCTGATATGTCAGAATGGGGAGTTTTTCTACCTGTCTTCCGAGAGGGGAAAGATGATAATCCTGCAGAACACCTCCTCAAGTTTCATGAATGCATGGAGCTATTAAATGTCTATGACATGAAGATGTTAGGTATGAGATGTTTATGTACTCATTGTATGGTGATGCACGTAAATGGTATTTCTCTTTACCCTCTTCAAGTATTTAGTCTTTGAAGGACTTTCACAAAGCTTTCAATCAACGCTGCAAAAGTTCTTTCCAGATGAACTTTTATTTGATAATTGTTGTGAAGAATTTAACATGCATAACAAGGCTGAAGATGTAAAGAGGAAGGATCTCTCCATCACCTTTCTAATGATCTTCATAATATTGTACCTTTTCATCAAGATGAACCACAAGCGGATGATAAAGGAACTGAAGACTCTTCTATTAATAATACTTCTGATTTTCATCAATCTGAAGAATTTATTTCTTTAGTTATCCATCATAAGGATCATTTTCCCTCTGAGGTTGATGAAGGTTTGGTTACTTAAGTATTTGTCCATAAAGAGACGATGTCAATGTATGCTGTTGTGGTTGTAGTCTTCATAGAGAGTATATTCTTTGGGAATACTATCCATTATGATCGAGGAGATTAGTATCCACATCGCATGATAACCATAGTGATGCTTTGTTATTGGATCAAATGCATCCACTAAAACAATATTTGTCTTGAAGATGAGATTTGAAGCTTTCTTTGAAAGCTTGAAAAATGTTGAGAAAATTAACAAGACAACAAGAGTCAATCACCGGATCTCCCCGATGGATGGAGGGGCCGACCTACCATTTCGGACACCTACTTGAAAAGGCAGTCACCCGTGGAACGCATTTGCGGGGAAGGGCAGCACAAAGATTGAATCAACGATTAAAAATTATTTTATGTTCTTCAAGCAGATCTCGAGTAGCCTGCATCCAACGGTGTGATTAGTAAAGATAGTTTTTCAGCATCTCTTCAATTTCTGATTGGAAGCGGCCAGTTCAAAGAGGTATTTCTTTCTACATTTATGACCCCATTGATAACTATTTCCAATCAATGAAGCGGCAATTAATGTTTAAAACATTTTTTGTCAGACCCGAGGGACAATTTTGCTTATTTATCAACTATTTCTCGTCATGGCTATGTTTTGGGCTAAGATCAAGAGCAGTTTGACAAATCACTTTACGACATGGCTGCATTGGAAATCCAGTTTTATTTGATCAATATACTTTTATTGGCTAGATGTAGGAGTAAACGGGAAAATAAGCTCTTCTTATGAGCACATATATCACTTTTAGTTATTGTTGAATAAGCGAGCGGGGTTACTATAAAAGCTTCTGAGGTTTTGCGAGGCGGGAGCTATTCTACAGTTAGTGAAATTGTTATCATCAACTGATATGAAACCCACGAGCATGCAGTGATGTCTCTTCTAAATTTATCTATTCATAGTAGCAATAAGGGATTTATTGTTCTAGCAAGTGTTATCAATCATATAGTAGATGTCCTAAAGCATGGAAGCAAAGAAAATGATGCTGCAACCCTTTTCAGCTTGTATGTTGTGGACGAAAACAAGGTAATCATTGGTCTTTCAGGAGCCATCTCTCCTTTAGTCAATCTTCTTCATGATGGAATTGTAAAGAGGAAAAAGTCGGCGACTCTTGGGGAAATGTCAGGGCGGGCAAGTGCCTATTGTTGGTGCCACTGAAAGATGTTCCTTTGCAGCAGGAGAGGGTAGCGTGGATGAGTCTACAATAAAATGCTCTATTGATCAAATTGATTCTAGTCCTAGCAAAGATGCATATGACATATGTGCCATTTGCATGAAGGAAGTGAAGGACCTTAATGTTGCTAGGGACAGTCCAGATGTTTCTAGCAATGGCTTGTTGAATACGATTCAGACATTGGAATGCCAATTGAACAAATAAGGTGCATAATCGAAGATGAAAAGGTGTTGATGTTGAATTCATTGGATAACTATGATTCTGCAGTATGTGGCAGAACTACAAATACGCGTGAATGTTAAAATGATGTGGTTAATAATCTATGGCATTTTAGAGAATAGGGAAATCCAAGTTTCCACTTGTGTCGACTAGATAAGAACTAAGGGCTAATGCCATGTATAGCAACTCACAGTCTAGCCAACAAAAATCCATTAGTGATGTTGAACTTTTCAGTGGTACATCTGCAGATGACTTGCCTTTTAAATTTAGGGCACTGGAGGTGGCTTTGGAGGCAGCTTGCACATTTCTAGACACCTAGGTAGCAGATCTATCATTCGGGCTATTAATGCAAAGCTTACAAACGCTCTTAGGTCAGCAGCCTGCTACTAGTTCATTTAGCAAGTATTGTAAAGTTTGCTTTGTGGCACAAACTGCAGTTGTTCTCCTTCCTTGACAAGCATTTTGTTTTGTGCAAGGCATGTTCCATAGCATGCACAGAATGCCTCTATGAAGAGTCAAGACAAACACAATTTTCCCTGTGAAGAAAGGAAGATGAAATTGGGTAGAGTATATGACAGACTATATGATGGAAATTGCAGAATTGAAATCAAAGTTCATGATAAGACACAAGCACTTATCTCTTCTATTTGATGAGGTGAGATTTGTTAGATCTACTGCTAAGCCAGGAACATGGGAAATCGCTGCAATGAAGTGCAGGATTGAGGTTACATGCATTAACCATATAATAAGCAACATGGGAAGATTAGGCTTTGGTAGCTTCACGAATAGAATCATCGATCGATCTTGGCGGGAATATTAAGTGGATAACAGAGCAGAAAGATCTTCTTTCTGTGCAGGTCCTAAATTTATCCTCCCAAATGCTTTGAAGGTGATTTTCTATGCCATGTTTGTCATCATCTTGCAAGTCTCGGCTTCTAAAACGTCTATGCCTAAATTCTCGTACTTTCCCCTGTCACGTTTAATAACTTAAGTCTGTGGTTAAGTGTTCATAATTTCGTTCCTAAATTTCAGCCATAAGACCAGTTCGACTAAAACACCTCATCTCAATCACTCATCTTTACATCTCGGGTTAAAACTCTAGTTGCTATGCCATGTGTCTATTTCAATATGCCTTGCTATTAAATGATTCTCGAATGCCCATCTATGCTATGTCACGTTGCTGCCATGTAGGGTTTATTCGTTATTGAACCATAACTCGGGAGGGTACTACGCTAAAATCCGCACGTGATACTTCGGGGGACTTTTGACTGCCTTTTCGAGCTCTAAATTCAAATCTGAAAGAACCAGTGGATATCTTATGATCTGTAGATCAAAATCAACTATTCAAACATGCAAAATGGACGCCGGATGGTGAGAAAATCGATTTTCCAAAGGCGGTTTTTTTTAGAATTCTCTGAGTTTGTGACTAGCGTGAAAGCTGGCGAGAACATTTTGCCAGCTGTTTTTCCACCAGTCGGCAAGTTTTTGAGATCTGGTTTATTTGAAGAGGTAGGCGATCAAAATTAATGAATTATAAATTGTTTTATCAATATCTAAAGAAGTTTCAAACGAGATCAAAGTTAAAGTGGTTGTTTTGCTATGTTTAAGCATCTTTTTGAGGAAACAACTCTAAGTTCAACTGCCACATCAGCTAGGTCGAATATGCATGTACTTGAGGTGTGTGACTATTTGCTTTCACTTACATCTCATATAAGATCTTCTGCATGAGAGAACTACTGCTAAAAAAGTCTTCCAAATGGCCCTGGAAAATCTTGGCTCTTCAAATAGGGATATCAAAAGGATCTCAAGACTTTCATAGATTGGATGAAGGCAGCTCATGTCAATGTTTGATTACATTGAACCATTCCACAAATAGCAAAATCCATCAAATCGATCAGCTCCTAATCATACTCTTGCTGCACCATCAACTGCTTTGGATAACACATGTTCAGAGAGACAGACAATTTATGAGAACTTGGAAGCCTTTGGAAGCAGGAGGGAGAGCTTCATCTAGCAGAAATACGAGGTCTTGCTAGCGTGTAATCAAGATTCATCCGGTTTCAATTTTTGGGTAAGTTTATGTTTTGATGGTTTAGGCGAGCGTGTGTGTGCTCATTAACCAAAGGTGAGAGCGACTCCATGCCCAATGCTAAAGACTACTGAAACTACTAGGTTCTTGAGATGCCTCACGGGGAGATGCCCATCCAGTTGGAGCCAAATGTTAACTCCCAAATGAAACCGTTCTTTAGGTTGGAATTTTGTAGTGAATATCATGGTTATTGGTAGCGTCCGCAAAGTTACTTTTTGAGTTTTATAGGTGAGAAAATTTTAGATTTCGGTTTGACTTAGAAATGTTTTAGTTATAAAGTGTTGCTTTTTCAAAATTGTCATTTTTGCTTTCCATGGCTAACGTGTTTTCAAAGATTCACTGTGCGCTGTGGAAAGTGCTCTCTTTCCACAACTAAGGAGCGGTCTCAACTGATATGGCTATGAAGTAGTACTTTCATGACTAAGGGTAATAATACACCAAAGCTGTGTGTTGTGGAAAGTGCATCTCTGCTGACTATGAGGGGGCTTTCAAAGGGAGATTACGTCTTGTTGGTGAAATTGTAAATAAGCGATTGACATAGGTTGTACTCCAAAACGTATCAAATCAATTAGTTCCATATAGGACGTTGTTACAAAGGGCCGGATTTAGAGGTTTTAATTGCAAATGGAAAGAATTGATTCTTAAACTTTCAGGGCACTTTTCAATCCTTCACGAGCTCCAAATGAATATCTAGAAAACACTTGTTGGACGGAATTAGATTCTCTAGATGTCATCGACTATTTATACGCAAACGGATTTTTTATAATGAAATTGATTTTGAGATATACGCTTTCAGCGGCCTGTCGATGTTTTTATTCGATTAAAGGCTGACAGTGGCATTTGACTAAGGGCCGCTTTTGAGCTATGCCTTTGTGAAGCTGCCTATGCCCAAACGAGAATGTTCACGATTACACCCGGTCTGGAATTTTCAAATTAAAAGCACATGAAACCTTTTTGAACTAGACAGGTGGGCGGTTGTTGTCGTCCAAAGGCCTTTGGGAAGACAAGTCAAGGGTTTCTTTGGCTAGTTTTGGTCATTTTAGTAAGTAGGGATGAATAGGCGACTCATCAAGTCCCGAATTTGTAATCTTCGCGATGCCAAGCGGAGGAGCCTTGGAAGGCTAGTCATCCCACTTCTGTTGTTCAATATATTGGACCGGCATGAAGATCACCTCATTTTAGGATATCTCTACATTTAATTTGGTTTCATTTTCTTTAGCATAACAGTCCATGTTTTGAGGACTCGCAGCTGACATAAAGGCTATAAAGCCAGAACTGGTTTGAAGGGTTAGATTTTGGATAGAAGATTAGCTACTGTGTACTCAGACCTTTCATTGTTAATACAGATCACGGGTTCCTTTCAATTTTGATTGCTCGGAAACTTATCTTTTCTTGCATTGTGTTGTAAAGCTTTGAATGGTTGTCATCCCATTGTTTAGCTCATAGCCCGATAATAAGTCTCTTGATTGTTTCTTAGACCCTACATTGTGCTGGTTTAGTTACAATCTTTTCTTCACCCATTTAAAAGTTATCTGTTGATTAATTAATCTTTGAAAGCACTGTCGTATTTGATTGTATATTGTTGATTATCTTAATGTCAATCCATTAAGGTTGATTTGTCCCATTGATCCACCTTTATAAAATAAAATATTCATTTCTTAAGTTACCGCTTTGCTTTGATACGCAACCACAAAGGGTTTCTTGGAGTGATAGTGAGGTTCGATTTTGGATAGAGTAATTGGCTATTGTACTCAGACCTTTTTATGTTAATACAGATCACAGGTTCCTTTCAATTTTGATTGTCAGCTTTCCATCTTTTCTTCTGCATTATTATCAGCGTTGTCAAGCTTTGAATGGTTGTCATCCCATTGTTTAGCTCATAGCCCGATAATAAGTCTCTTGATTGTTTCTTAGACCCTACATTGTACTGGTTTAGATACAATCTTTTCTCCACCCACTTTAAAAGTTATCTGCTGATTAATCAATCTTTGAGAGCACTGTCTACTTGTTTATCATTTTCACGTTTGAATGCCATAAGCTGTATTGAGTTGTCCCATTGATCCACCTTTATAAAATACAAAAATATTCATTTCTTAAGTTACCAAGCACCTTTGGTCTGCAACCAAAAAGGGTTTCTTGGAGTGATAACAGGTAGATTAACTTATTTCATTTGTAAACACTTTGTAATCAACCACCCTCAAACATTAGTTGACCCCATTGCCCAACCTTAGGCACTAGTCTTAGTTGACTTAGGGAAAGGGTTGATTGACATATAGATAGATTTGCACATTGCACTTTGCATTTGTTGTCTTAGCATCTTAGGCTAGTTTTCTCCTTTAGCCTTTAACAAATTAAAACTAACTCCTAGAACCTTAAACACTAAAATCAATCTAGTAACTAGGGACTACCCCCCTTGGCTTCCCTAGGAGTAAGCCTAGAAGGAAGAGGTTCCAGTCAAGGTGGCAGTGTGGACTGGCCTCCAAGGACACACTAAGTGAGCCGGACTTAGCTCACGTTAGCAAGTGTGTATTAGGACGGAAACAGGTCCCATGATAGTTGCCTGCCAATGAAACATATCATCTGCTACTGGACCTGAAGTCAAATGAAAAAAAAAAAAATCAATCCCCTAGAAATAGTACTAAATTCAAAAATTAGTGTGAACCAAATGTAAGATGAGCTTGTTCAAATGATATATACAATTCAATTCATAAATAGAACGACTAAGCAGCATTCTTGTAAAGCGTATGAAGATCGTGGAAAACATAGAAAAAATAGCACAGGGAACGAAGTCACACAACATCCAAAAAGATAGGACTTGCATAGGCGAATAAATTTGTCCTATTATGACAGTGCAGATAATACTGTAAGAGCAACTTAATAACCTTGTAAACAATAGTAATAGTTATACTATCTTTATTAAGAGTGAAACAACAATATTGAAAAAGAAAAACAAATATATTAATATTGTGCAAGCCATTCACGAACTAATATGGTAACTGACAATCTCATCTTCCCAATGGAATGCTTAAAGATTCAGACTCAAACATAGTGACCAAAATGTACCCCATTGATTGGCAGATACCTCATTTATTGATGGTAATCAAGATTACTCAAAGATCTGTTAAAAAGTTAGCCATGAATCAAAAACTCGGCCCCTGACCTAATGATCAAATCAGCTAGGAGTATCTAACTTGATTAGTACTAACTAACCTGTATACTCCTGCTAAGGGTAGAGAGAAATGATTAGTTTCATTAGAGGCCCTGAGAGAGGAGAATGCTCCTTTTAAGATTTGAGAAAATGTGGTTCTCGCACCTTGGAGAAAAATGTAGACCAATGGTGGCAAGATGATGAGAACTCACAGGAAATACCAAGAGGGAGTTGTAAATATTGTTAAATATGTTGTAGCAATTCTTCATGTAGCTTTTCCTCTTTTCGCTTTTCAACACATAAGTTTTCCCTTTTGGGATGAGTTAGCTTTTCCTGTTTTAGAAGGCAATTGTACAAACTATGTATGGCACTTGTATTGATCATGTACACTTTTAGTTCCCATGTACTCATATATATACATATAATGAATAATAGCATACAATTGTACTTGTCTCTTATAGTGCGTTTGCTTCATTGCTTCTCTACATTTCAGCTATGAGTATGTTGACACTTCTTGAACCCTTTTGTAGGTTGTTAGCACATAGTTATGCCTTACCGCCGAAGTTTTGCATGTGTTTTATGCAAGTTTCCTACAGTCACAATTTTGTTCACAAAAGATTCTGCATGTTTTATAGTTCTCTTCTGCCTGATTCTGAAAACATCCTATGAGTCTGTCAATTTCTATTCAAAAGTTGTGGAATCTCCTACTCACCACAATTCCTCTATTGATTCCACTATTCAGCAGATTCTCTGTGAAGCCTTTGTAGTCTACTCCCACCATCCAGAGGCTTAAATCCTCCAATTAACCATTTATCACTTTATGGATTGGTTACAGGTCAGCCACATGGAAGAGGTTCTACCCTCTTGGTTAAAGACACAATATTTTAGCATGTTGGAGACAAATTCAGCAATTTATTGGGCAAATTCACATAAGGGTTTTGTCCCCAAGTATGCTTCCTCATGTTTTACTGAGACGAACAATAAATAGAATAAGGGCTCAAATCAATCATCTTCCCAAGGTAACAAGCAGACGAAGTACCATGTATATCACAAGATGTATGGTCATTCATCTAATGCGTGCTACAATTCGAAGGCTAAGAAGGCTAACATTTACTTCCAAAGCAATACGGAGGTGAGGTGACATCTCCAACCCCGCTTCTAATCCCAATCTGGTACAAATGGCCAAGAACTACCCTATCGACAATCGAGACGCTCCCTTTACACATAATTGTCAAATCAAGAATACGTTGACTCGAAAGAACATAGACAATGGAAGTCAAAAGAACCTTATTTCTCAGCAATTAGTTAAAGAGCGTCAAACTCCCTAATGCGGCACAACATCCACACCTCAAACGGTTCAAATAAGCAAGACAACCTACTCCCTATTACTCGGAGGTGTTACGTTACTTTCACTATTGAGCTATTCGTGGACACAACGGATTACTACATCAATCCCATTGGTTTTTGTGACCCTGTAACAACACCATTTGGAACCCTTCGTTAGTTACGAGCTGTACATCCAATATTCTTTGTTCCCAAATTTAATTAAAAAATAAAAATTAAACTTAATGGGGCAATTCTTTGTTACAGTAATTAAAATACATCCAAGAGGCTAAAAGCATCACATGTAAATTTGGGTCATAGATCTAACATCTACCTCGATGTTAATTGACATTGATACTTATGGAAGTTTCGTTTCCAAAATACTTGACTTGAAAGAAGCTAATGATTGTAGATGTTAATTGACATTGATATTGATGAAAGTTTTTTCAAGTTTCCAAAATACTTGGCTTGAAAGAAGCTAATGATTGATTGGCTAAGGAAGATTAGCCCCCAAGTTCCAACCATAGTTTTTTAGATGAGTCACCCTAAAAGCTAGGGCGAAGAGAAAATCTCAAAAGTAATTTCAAAATTGCTTTTAAGGTTTATCATATGCATAAAGTGAAAGTCTCATACAAAGTAAGAAGACAGATTACATAGATGGTTCGTTATACATCATACATATGTAAAAAAAAATGGTTGAGCTAAACTAAAGAACCGTGTTAAATCCAACCAAATCAAAGTTGAACAATCACAACTTTTAATCAATCATGACTTAATCTATCCACTCAAGTACACTTGATCTATCCACTCAAGGACATTCCTAGGAATGCACCTAAGCACCCTTTAATCAATCACGACTTAATCCATCCATGTAAGACATTCCTAGGAATGCACCTAAGCACCCTTTAATCAATCACAACTTAATCCATCCATGTAAGGACATTCCTACAAAGGCACCAAAACACCCCTCTTTTAATCAATCACGACTTAATCTATCTACGCAAGGACATTCCTAGGAAGTCACCTAAGCACCCCTCATCGACCACTACTGGATTAGAGCTAGCTTGCATACTTCACAAACCAACACAACTAGACTACCATAGATCAAGACTAACACCTATTATTGCAACGAAGCCTTTGTATAGATTTATAAGCAACTAGGTGTAAACTATGTGCCTAATGTCACTTTGCTCAATGTTAGCACTGGCACTAGAACTACAAGAAGCAAACAAAGAACTATCTGCATGGCTGGCCTTTCAGCTTCCTTTGGATGAAGTAACTTTGCTCAATGTTGACACTAGAACTACAAGAAGCAATTCCACCATTAAAAAAAAATGGGGAACTTTAACTATTGTTACTTGTTTTTATGTGTTCCTTGTTTCTCGGCATTTCTAACAAAAACATTGTTACTTGTTTTTATGTGTTCCTTGTTTCTCGACATTTCTAACAAAAGCATTGTTACTTGTTTTTATGTGTTCCTTGATTCTTGGCATTTCTAACAAAAGCATCAACTTCTAACTTAAAATGGAGTCATAAATTAGCCAAAATGCTATAGGGAACTAAATAAACTTTTCAAAAAACAAAAGTCAACATGACATAGCTCAAAGTCGAGGTGACGTAGCTCAAAGAAGGGCATAGATGTGACTTGTTTTCATAGATCAAGTATCCAAAGGAAAAATATTAAAAATATTAGAAACACCGAGAGGATGAAGGTTGGACACGCAAGCAGATACCAAGGATGAAGTCCAAAAGCATTTCTAAAACTGCCTTGCGGAAACTACCATGGAAGTTGTACACAAGAGAACGTTTTGGGGAATATTTCACGAAACATAACAACTGAACAAAAAAGGACCTTAACAAAGCCTCTTTTAGAACTGTTCAATTTTGTTATTTCTCGGTTCGACCATCTTATGCATAAAAAAGAAGCAAGTAAATCGATTATAATTAATTAGATAGAGAAGACATGTGAAGTGATAAACCAAAGCAAACATCTGTAATCAAGATCATAACTTGGAGGAAAAAATACAATAATTATAACAATAAACTAAATTATTGTTATAATTGTGGGGCCTCTTTTGATCTCTCAAAAGAGGCCCCACAAGAGGCTTCTTCTGAGTGATCAAAGCAATGGATGTGATACTCCTCTTAAGCTCACAAAACCCAAACTAACAACAAACATTGAGTTTTTGTGGTTTCTTATTTGTCAACCTATATATAGGCACCAAATACAAAATATAAATTGAGTTTACTACATTATGAATTTGTGAAGTCTATAGGATCATAGATAACTCTTATGAAAGCAAGCTGGAGAAAAACAATTATGAAGCACACATGAACAAACAACAAATAGTGTATGTGTAAAGATCTTGTTACAATGATGAAATTATTAAAAAAAAAAAGCAAGATGGATTGAAGAATAGTAAACCATCAACTTATATCGAGCCTACAAAAACATAATTGAGAATGAACAATGTGCATAGGGTGTATCTATTAACAATATGAATCAATTTATGGGCATATGCATAGGGTGTATCTATTGACAATATGAATCAATTTATAGGCATTCTTCCTTGACATCTTTTAAATAAAATTAATTTGTCAACCTATAACATTCCATGATATTATTTTGAATAATTAATCTAAACTTTTGATTATCAATAATATGTAGACTTTAAACCTTGACTATCATTTTATAAAATTAATTTATCATTCTCTTATATTAAAACAAAAAGTGAAAACCCCACAATAAATTGTAATAACCAATAATTTAAGAAAAATTCACACAACTCGAAAAAGCTTTTAAACAAAAAGTGAAAACCCCACAATAAATTGTAATAACCAGTAATTTAAGAAAAATTCACACAACTCGAAAAAGCTTTTAAAACATACAAGATAACATAAGCCTATCTATTTTATAAAACATATAAGACCCCAAACAATCAATGGCATAATAAATCTAAAAAAAATCAGTGGCATATTCAATCTCCCTACTTTAACACATCAAAATTTCATAGAATTCAAACATATCTATTTTGTAAAGCATATAAGACCCCAAACAATCAATGGCATAGTGAATCTAAAAAAAATCAGTGGCATATTCAATCTCCCTACTTTAACACATCAAAATTTCATAGAATTTAAACATAGATTTAATAAAAGCATTCACAAACAGGATACTTGCCTTGGGTTATCTCTTGTTCGTATTAACCACAAAGAAAAATAAAGGTTTTATCATGTAGAAAATGTTTAATCAAATTTCTTATCATTTATATTTTGACCAGTTAATTAAAAATTTGTGCTTCTTGAATTTTGTTTATGGTTTCCTAATTTCATAAATTGGATAGTTTTTTTAAATTGACTGCACTAAATTTTTTCATAAATTGGATAGTTTTTTTTAATTGACTGCACTAAATTTTTGTTAAGCATGAAACCGGGTTAATGTAGTTTACCTGCCAGTGTTATCCATACATTAGTAAGTACTATGCATGCATTAAGAATTTATCTTGTCCTTGTAATTTCTAATGAGTTGTTCATCTTCTACAGAGAATTTATACCAGTAAAACGATTTTTATTTTACTTTTTATTGATTTAGTTCGCAATTCTTTTTCTGCCATCTGCTCACACACTTGCTCAACAATCTGCAAACACTGGCATAGGAATAGTGGCCACTTACAATTTACAAATTAAATTATTACTGTACAAAACCGAATTGACTGTAGTTTTCCATGTTCCCATAATAAAAGTCAATGAACAGCAATACTACACAGAAGGTATTAAATTTTTCAAAGGCATTAATCAATAAATGTAAGAACAAGATGTTGTAGAAACCCAGAGTTCATAAACCTGCTTTCAATAAAGACCTTCAGGATGTTCACTTTGCACCATGCCATGGGTTATACTTCAACTCAGTTCCCCCAATCTACCTTTAAACTGTGCCCTACTGGGAAAATCTGTCAACCTAGCAGCATACTATTCTGCTTTTACTGCCCCCAATGGATTATTTTGATGGTTCCCTCATGATCTAACATGAGTAAATGTCAAAAAAATATCTAACCGTTTGCTTGGCAACAGGAGTATTTGTAAATACTGCATAAACCCTTTAACCAGGTTTTTTTTAAGAAAAAACATATTCTTTTCAATAATACATCGCAGAACTCACAACTGTTTCTAGGCCTGCTACCCCTCATCATTTTCAATAGGCCTGCTACCCCTCATCATTTTCAATAATACATGGTAGAACTCACAACTTTTTCTGGGCTCATCATTTTTAATCATACATACATCATAGAACTCACAACTCTTTCTGAGCCTACTACCACTCATCATTTTCAATAATACATCATAGAACTCACAACTCTTTCACTCTTTCTCGGCCTGCTACCTCTCATCATTTTCAATAATACATCGCAGAACTCACAATTATTTCTGGTTCTGTTACCCCTCATCATTTTTTACAAGCAAACAAGTAATTGACTTCGAAGAAATTCCTCTTAAGCCTAAAGTTGGAATCACTGGTATATAGTTTTTAAAAGCTAAACCATTGCATACTTCTGAGTCCAACTCCTTGCAGTGTACTCATATTTGCCCATGTCAGTCTTGTACATATGAGCAATCTCTGGTACAAGAGGATCATCTGGGTTTGGATCCGTTAACAAAGAGCAAATTGAAAGCAAGACCTAAAACAAAGCAAACCCAAACGTTAGATCTCCAATCAAATGGAATTGAAGCAAATCTCGGATGATACAACGAAACCACACAAAAGCTGAAGAAAGAAAAGATATATAGAACGAGCATAAAATGCCACAACCTTGGAGATTGTCAAAGCAGGACTCCATTGTTCCTTCAAGATATCAAGGCAAATACTTCCATTGTTATTTATATTTGGGTGGAAAACTTTAGTCCTAAATGCAACCTGCATAGTATATAAACACGTTAAACGTCAAGGCTTGCAAAGAACACAATGGATTACAACATCAAACCCATTGGTTTTTGTGACCCTGTAACAACACCATTTGTAACACTTCCTTAGTTACGAGGTGTAGATCCAATATTCTTTGCTCCCAAATTTAATTAAAAAAATAAGAATTAAACTTAATGGCGGCAATTCGTTGTTACATTAATTAAAATGCATCTAAGATGCTAAAAGCATCACATGTAAATTTGGGTAAGAGATCTCATCTACCTCGATGTGATGTTGATTGACATTGATACTTTATGAAAGTTTCTTCAAGTTTCGAAAATACTTGGCTGGAAAGAAGTTAATGATTGATTGATTAGCCCCAATCATAGTATGTTTTTAGATGAGCCACTTTAAAGTTAAGGGCTAAGGAAAAATCTCAAAAGTGATTTCATAATCGATTTTAAGGTTTATGACTTGCATAAAGTGAAAGTCTCACACAAATTATGGGAAAATTCTCAAAAGTGATTTCAAAATCGTTTTTAAGATTTATGATATGCATAAAGTGAAAGTCTCACACAAAGTAACAAGGCAGATTAAATCATGGATTACAGATCATGCATATCTAAAAACTGGTTGAGCTAAAGCAAAGAACCATGTTAGGTCCAACCAAATTAAAGAACTGGTTGAGCTAAAGCAAAGAACCATGTTAGGTCCAACCAAATTAAAGTTGACTGATAACAACTTTTAATCAATAACAACTTAATCTATCCACACAAGGACATTCTTATGAAGGCATCTAAGCACCCTTCGTTTAATCAATCACGACTTGATCTATTCACGCAAGGACATTCCTACGAAGGCACCTAAGCACCCCTCGTTCAATCAATCACCACTTAATATATACACGCAAAGGCACCTAAGCAATCCTTGTTTAATCAATCACCACTTAATATATACATGCAAAGGCACCTAAGCACCCATCGTGGACCACTATTGTATTAGAGCTAGCTTGCATACGTTACAAACCAACACAACTAGACTACCATAGATCAAGACTAACACCTATTATTGTAGCAAAGCCTTTGTCTAGATTTATAAGCAACTAAGTGTAAATGATGTGCCTAATGTCAATTAGTTGACTTTGTATGAACCTCCACATCTTGAGGAAGACATTCCCATCAATCGTGCAATGGACACTATACCATGTTTTCAACTTCCTTTGGATGAAGTAACTTTTCTCAATATTTGCACTAGAACTACAAGAAGCAAACAAAGAACTACCTACACGGTTCGTTGAAAGGGAAAATTACCTAGTCAAGCCAGGTAACTGTCTCAAATCACTTTTCAGAAGCAATTATGCCATTTACAAAAAAAAAATGGGAAACTTTAATTATTGTTCCTTGTTTTTGTGTGTTCATTGTTTCTCCACATTTCAACAATGAACAAACATCACACAAAGGCCTATAAGTAGCTCCTAACTGAAAATAGAGTTATAAATTAGTCAAAATGTTATAGGGAACTAAATAAACTTTTCAAAAACAAAAGTTGAGGTGACATAGCTCAAAGAAGGGCATAGATATATAACTAGAGAACATCACCAAAGGGTTTCTAACCCATGTATCAGAGAAGTCATAGTCCATGAACAATTTGCAGCAATTGTCAAATTTATTTATTTGTATACTAAATCAGTTAGAAATGCAGTGCAGTATTGCTAGATTCATATGGGGGAGCTCATTGATGAGCTCAAGAAATGGAAACCGTATTCTTTACCCAGTATCCACACTTCACTCTATCATAGTTGAATGTATGTCAATGTTTTCAACTAATTGGGTTTGCATTGGTTGGGTCTCAAGGTTCATTTTCCCATGTGATTCCTTATGACCTCAAGGTTATCTTCTATGAACAAAAGCCTCGATTTGATTTTGATTCGAATCAGTTCATTGCACAAGGGAATGCAATATGCTAAGTTGTGGGGTAATGATGAGCTTGCTAATTTCCTTATTTTTCTCATCTATTTTGCCATCATTCCTGCCGAAGTCTAAACATTTAAACCCTTTTCTTATTCCTTTTCAACCAAATTCATGCATTTTATGACCTTTGAGACATTACGCATTCATACTTGAATTTCATTTTTAATAGATGTTTTTTTTTGCTTAAGATGAGAATAGATTGCATGAATTTACATGTTTGGAATTGTTAGTAGTCTTGTTTCAGGTTACAAGATTATGCCACTCCTCATTTTGTTGGGACTCACTAACATTTGGAGGACTTATGAATGATTTTTGTCATTTGGCAGCATGCAACTATAGATGATCTCAATATTTTCAATCTTTATCTTATTTCGTACTTTCAACCTTGCAGTTTCTGCAATTTCATTTCTTAGTTTGAATAGTACAAAGTGTAGTGATTTGCTTTCAATGTTTTGATATTTTCTTGTTATTTCATTTCCAAAGATAGTATATGATTGACTGGCACATTTGACAATCCACAAAATAGTAGCCTATGGGTTACTTTTGGAAAAATGGTAAGAAGGATTTAGGTTTACTTTGATTACTCTTGATTTGTTTGAGTCAATTATATTAACCCATTGAATAGTAGGCCTTGAGTTACTTTCGATGGAACTGGTCAAGGAATCCTAGGCTAATTTGGCACCTTAAATTAGAGTAGTTCTACGAAGCCATAGCTTAGAAGCCATTGGGTTAGTTCTAGTTGAACTATCTATAGAGTTTTAGACTAGCTAGTCGTTAGTTAGTGTTTTGGGTGAGTCACATTGAATCAAGGTTTTCAAGCTTGGAGTTTGTTGCAGAGTGATCCATCTACATTACTTAGATTATTTAGTTGTTAGTTAGTGAAGTGGATGAGTTATAGCAAATCAAGGTATTGAAGATCAGATTTTGTTGCAAAGTGATTCATCTATGTTTTCATGATTTGGAATATGACATAACAAATTGAACCAAATAAAGAACCCCCCAAAATAGTAGTATCCTAATAAACACATTGATTAAAAGCTCTGAGAATGCACATACAATGTAGGAGTATTAAAAGTTTACAATTTCGTGTTCATAAAGTAAAGTAGGATCTAGCTAATCTTGGGCTCGTGCATCTGAAACATTACTTGAATGTGCATACTCTATTAGCTAGAGATTAGCATAATATGAACTTCAATGAACATTAAATATTATGAGCTTGCAAGTCAAAATTAGCTTAGATATTTACGGTGTAGCATATTTATCTAGACAACCTAAATGTAATTATTTATGTGCAATGATCAACTCAATGTAAATTTCCAGTATTTAAAAGGACCTACATGTAAAAAATTGATGTTTCCAAATTTAATTTTCTTTACATTATATTTTGTAATGTCTCAATAACTGGGTAATGAGCATGTTATTGAACATGAGCACGATTATCATGCTGATGATCTTGTGACATAGATTCTTAATGATACAAAATTCATTGAGAATGAAAATGATAATTATAGCCATGATCGATAATCACATGGTTTAGAGGGTGAATGAATCTTATGGGTGTTTTAGTGAAAATCCCCATGAAAATTGTGAAAATGATTGGGTGACATTAATGGAGGAAATGAATAAATGATCGTCATGAGTGCATAAAGTTAATCAAAGATATCAATAGACTATTGTACTTGGATTGTAATAATTGCAATAAGACATGTGTGACTATGAAATTGTATACTCTTAAAGTGAAAAATGGATGTTTGACTCAAGTTTTACCCAAATGCAAAAGTTATAAAGAAATATACTTTCCATAAAAAGGCCCTTCTTGATTTTGCAAATGTTAAAAAAGATTAAATCATTAAGAATAAACTATGAATGACATGCATGTCAAGATGATTTCACTTGTTATAAAAGAAAGCATGAGAATAAATATGAATGTCCAAAAATGTGGTAAATCTTGATATAAGTGTGCAAAGCTGTCACATTCAAGGTGTTAATGTATTTTTCCATATCCCAAAGGTTGAATATTGAATAGAATGTATATGTACTCTTTTATACCCTTAATTTCATTTCAACATTCATGTACTATAAATACCTACTAGTAAAGAAACATTGTCAATATTCTCAAGTATTGTTTATTCTCAAGTATTGTTTGACATAAGTTATAACAAAAAAATACTTTGTTTGACATAAGTTATAACAAAAAAATACTTTGAGTTACAAGTCTCCTAACATCTTAAAAATTAAGGTGGTATCATGAGAATGCAATACATAATGACTTAGTAATGTACCATCTACTCGATAGTTCGTCATGCAAAACTATCAACAATCAATAACTTGGTGTTTCCAAAGATCCTCAATAACATCTCTCAAAACTATCCTCATTTTGAGTTACGACTTTCCTAACATCTCAAAAATTACAGTGGCATCATGAGAATGAAATTCATAATGACTTAGTAATGCACCATCTAGTTGATAGTCCATCATGCAAAACTATCAACAAACAATAGTCTGTTGTTTCCAAAGATCCTCACAATGTACAACTTGCAATGACTTGAATAGTGTTTGTAACAACCTTAGTTGTGCATAAAAAGGAATTTTTGTATGTTGACAAAGTTAATACTTGGTTATAAACAACCAAGCAATGACATAAATGTTTACCTACAAACTGTGGTAGATAAACCAAAGGTATAATGGGATGAAGGCTAAGAATATGCAAGGTTGTTAAAAACACTATTTAATATTAAGGAAATTATGATGGAAACATTTCTAGTTTGCTCGAGAAAAGGATATTATATGTGTCCCACATGAGGGGAGAAAACAAACTCACAATACCTAAAAAATAGTAGGATATGTGTTTACATGAGATGTAGGATATACCTTGATTCAAATCATAAGTTTCATTTGCAGAAAAAACATTTATTGGGAAGTCTAAGCTCTATAGTGCACCTAGACCTCCACAAGTCGTTGACTTCAAAGAAATGCTAAGGTAGGGCTCAAGTTCCACCACTGATATCTAGAAAGTTTCCTCACAATTGATTAGAGTCGATTTTGCTGAAAATTTTAGCCTACCTACTGCATATGTAGAAGCTAATATCAACTCCTAAAACCTATTCATTTCTACACCTAGGCATCAAAATATTTTACTTTGCAAAAGCTAGGTCTTTGTGGCTTCCCATAACTTTTAGAGTGTCTCATCAAGACCTACAAATTGTCCATGTGTTTACATGAGATGTAGGATATACCTTGATTCAAATCATAAGTTTCATTTGCAGAAAAAACATTTATTGGGAAGTCTAAGCTCTATAGTGCACCTAGACCTCCACAAGTCGTTGACTTCAAAGAAATGCTAAGGTAGGGCTCAAGTTCCACCACTGATATCTAGAAAGTTTCCTCACAATTGATTAGAGTCGATTTTGCTGAAAATTTTAGCCTACCTACTGCATATGTAGAAGCTAATATCAACTCCTAAAACCTATTCATTTCTACACCTAGGCATCAAAATATTTTACTTTGCAAAAGCTAG
This sequence comes from Picea sitchensis, assembly GCA_010110895.2. Lineage (NCBI taxonomy): Eukaryota > Viridiplantae > Streptophyta > Pinopsida > Pinales > Pinaceae > Picea > Picea sitchensis. Next base: position 110,784 of record SNQJ01S0005682.1, on the reverse strand, counting down.
GTCTTTGTGGCTTCCCATAACTTTTAGAGTGTCTCATCAAGACCTACAAATTGTCCTCCATCTCACTAATCCACACATACAAATTACATCCATCAACAATTTTGTTGTCTTATTATGCACTGGGTCAGCCTTAAAAAATTATGTGTCAGTGGTGGAACTTGAGCCCTACCTTAGCATTTATTTGGGGAGTGTATGTGAGAGAGAAGCTCATGATGTATAAAAAGGGAACTGGATATGAAATGATAGATAGATGTTTGGAAGATCTTCAACAAACTAATCTACAATATCATTCGAGTTGTTAATTTGTTGCACAATTCACAAGATATGGACAACTTTTTCACAAAACCAAGTTTTTTTCTAAAACAAACATTGGCTATTAAGAGAGGGTATTAGAGTATCGATAATGGCAATATCTAGTACTATTTAAGTTAGTATGTACAGTGGAATAAAAACTATCTATGTGCTTAACTTTTAGATTGATCACTAATAAAGTAAAAAACAAACAATCATATTTTATTATACTCATTTATGAGTTGTTTACAAACCTAATGTAGTATTATTTGTATAGTTCTCTCACTATGTTGCACCATGATTTTATTATTATTATGTATGTAATCTAACAAAATCTCAAATTGAAAACTTAAGCTACTAATAAAATGATAAGGGCCTTATCGCTTCAAACTAGCATTTTACTAAGTTGATGCACTAGCTCAAGTGATTTGAGTGCTTTGAGCTTTGCAAAAGACCTCAAGGTCGATCCCCTAAACGGGCTACCTCTATTGTATGTCTCACTTGATGTCTCTACTGAGTCCAGGGAAGTGCTCTAGGGTTTCCCCACAAAGTTTTCCTTGGAAAAAAATTAAATTACATTCTGGTTTACATAGGTTTTTTTCCTTGGAAATAACTCCTAAGAAACTCTTGGATGTTTCCCTTTATTCTAAGGGATGGTACTCGATGTAAAGCAAGCAATGTAGACTTAAGTGCATCTGACCCCACAAGGATCAATGGCACCAACATCTTGGAACAATGGCACCGACTAATTTAGCTAATACTCTGTGCTATTAGATTTATCTAGGTTATTTGCAACATTATGAAATTTAATTGATATCATAAAATATTGATTCACATTTACTGTGGCATATGATTATGTACTTGTTCACCAAGTTGTGGTGTAGTAGCAACTTGGAACAAGCAGTGACCCTAGTTCAAATCCTAACAAGAATGTTACCCTACAAGGGGTTTGTCAAATGTGTCTATTAATTAAATTGAATATCATCAATGTAACCTTCAGAGAGATTAGTGAATCATAGTGACAAGGTACTAATGATAAAGATTCACAGACACACTTGATACACTAAACGATTAATTAATAATGGTGTTGGCAATAAGTAATTTCATTGTTGACTTAAAATGTTAAGGGGAATACCCTATTTCAGAAAATTAATCACTTGAGGATACGCACCAATTGAATTTCAACTTCAATAAAGCTTGATTGAATTTGAAAGCCTATTTTGCAAATAAACTGAATATTTTGCACTGAAGAGATGTAACATCATTATTTTTAATAACTTGATAGGATTATGGTCAAAACAAACATATTCTTATATAGAAAGAATGTTAATATGGAAGAAAAACACCTCAAATAGTTGCTTGACCAAAGTGCACCTTTCTATACGACAACCCCACAGGGAGCCTCTTTTGGGTAATCACAACAATGGATGTGAGACTCCTCTTGAACTCACAAAACCCAAACTAGCAACAAACAGTGAATTTTTGTGGTTTCTTATTTGCCCACCTATATATAGGCACCAAACATATGGAATATAAATTGCTTTCACTACATTATGACTTATTACAAGTTATTTATCAATTTCTCAAATTTGGTATCAAAGCCATTTTTGAATTTCAACATTAAAGATGCATGTGAAGAGAGTAATCAAAGCTTCAAACATAAATGAAACAACATTGTAATGAAATTTGTGAGGTCTATAGGACTATAGATAACACTCGTTAAGATGAGCTCAAGAAAGGCAATTATGAGACACCCCAACAAAAGCAAATACTACATTCATAGAGATCTTGTTACAAATGATTAAATTATTAAAAGAAACCAAGATGGATTGAAGATAAGTAAACCATCAACTTATAATGGACCTACAAAAGCATAATTAAAAATGAACAATGAACATCACATGTATCTCTTAACAATATGAATCTATTCTTATCCAATGAAAATACACATTACAACTTTGTTCTTTAATTTAAAACCAATTAAAATTGTTAGATTCATTGTGTATAAATTTAAACAGTCATAAATTTATATGGCTTCCCAATACCTTCTTAAAATCTTGATTCATCAACAAAAACATTAATCTTGATTCATCAACTAAAACATTCTTTATTTTATAACAGTTTCCACTATCTACTTTATTTCATATTATTCTACACATTATAAGTAAAACATTCTTTATTTTATAGCAGTTTCCACTATCTACTTTATTTCATATTATTCTACATATTATAAGTTTAAGTTGAGTTGATCTAGTTCTATTTTATTTCATATTATTCTACACATTATACGTTTAAGTTGAGTTGATCTAATAACTAAATATTTCATATTATTCTACATATTATACTTATTTCATATCTAAGAGTTTGTGAACTATACTATTTTACACATTATAAGTTGAGTTGATCTAAGAACTTGTATTTGTTAACTTTGCCAGTTAGACATCTTTTTTATAAAATTAATTTATCATTATCTTATATTAACCCATCAATAAAACTTGGTCTAAAAACTTGTATTTGTTAACTTTGACAGTTAAACATCTTTTTTATAAAATTAATTTATCATTATCTTATATTAACCCATCAATAAAACCCAAAACTTTATAGTCTTAGGTCGGTAAGGGGATGCAGATATATGTGCAAACAAAAAGCAGCGACCCCAAAAGAAAGTCTAATTACCCAATAATATTTTCAGCATTCCACTATAACAAGACGTCGCTGATCACATTAACTAATTATATTGAAGGCGTTACTATTTCAAAGCCCTGCCAGCTAGTCGAATACGCATAGAAAATTGAACGAGAATTGACTTGTAATAATGGCTGGCAAACAATAACAAATCCATGAAAAACTCACACAGCTCGGGAGTTATGTTGTGTTCAAATCTTTAACAATACAAGCGCATAAGCCTGTCTATTTTGTAAAGCATATAAGACCAAAAAAATCAGTGGCATAGTAAATCGACTAAAAAATCAGTGGCTTATTCAATCGCCCTACTTTAACACATTGAAATTTCATAGAATTAAAACATTGATTTAATGAAAGCATTCACAAACAGGGTACTTTCCTTGGGTTCTCTCTGTTCGTATTAACCACAGAAAAATAAAGGTTTTATCATGTAGAAAATGTTTAATCAAATTTCTTATCATTTATATTTTGACCAGTTAATTAAAAATGTGTGCTTCTTGAATTTGTTCCATCGTTTCCTAATTTCATAAATTGGATAGCTTTTTCAATTGATTGCACTAAACTTTTAATAAGCATGAAACCGGGTTAATGTAGTTTACCTCGCCAGTGTTATCCATACATGAGTAAATACTATGCTTGCGTTATGAATTTATCTTGTCGTAATTTCTAATGAGTTGCTCATTTTCCAGAGAGAATTTATACCAGTAAAACGATTTTTATTTTACTTTTCATTGATTGAGTTCGCAATTCTTTTTCTGCCATTTGCTCAACACACTTGCTCAACAATCCGCAAACACTGGCATAGGAATAGTGGTCACTTACAATTTACAAATTAAATTATTACTATACAAGACTAGTTTTCCATGTTCCCATTATAAAAGTCATTGAACAGCAATACTGCACAGAAGGTATTAAATTTTTCGAAGGTATTAATCAATAAATGTAAGAACAAGATGCTGTAGTAACCCAGAGTTCATAAGCCTGCTTTCAATAAAGACGTTCGGGATGTTCACTTTGCACCATGCCATGGATTATACTTCAACTCGGTTCCCCCAATCTACCATTAAACTGTGCCCTACTGGGAAAATCTGTCAACCTTGCAGCATAATATTCTGCTTTTACTGCCCCAATGGATTTTCCTATATATCGGAATGCTTGCGAATACCTATAACCTAACCAAAAAAGTAGAAATATTCATCTTGCTGTAATTATTCTAATGGTTCCCACATTATCTAACATGAGTATGTGTCAGAACATCTAACCGCTGGCCTGGCAACAGGCGCGATGGCGGATATTGCATAAACCATTCAACCAGGATCCTTCAAGAAAAAACCTTTGCTTCTTATAATCGAAGGTTTGCAGTTTATAGACCTAGACCAGAGTTCCTAACAAATGCACCTACGGGAAGGGTTGACGACAATCATACAGCTGCAATGCAATACTGTTAAAGCTGGGGACAATGGAACATGCCGAATGTGATGTTTCTTAAGAGATTAAACAGATAAGCATAGCTGCACTTTGTCAAATAATCAAATGAAAATATCATGTCCAAATATACATCATACGATTCAAGGGCAAGGTAATCGCTTCAATCAAGTTTAGAGAAAGCATTTATCTTAAGAAAACATTTCTTACAAGCAAACAAGTAATTGACTTCGAAGAAATTCCAACTTAGGGCTAAAGTTCCATCACTGCTATATAGTTTCTAAAAGCTAACCCATTGCATACTTCTGAGTCCAACTCCTTGCGGTGGACTCATATTTGCCCCTGTCAGTCTTGTACATATGAGCAATCTCTGGTACAAGAGGATCATCTGGGTTTGGATCCGTCAACAAAGAGCAAATTGAAAGCAAGACCTAAAACAAAGCAAACCCAAACGTTAGATCTCCGATCAAATGGAATTGAAGTAAATCTCAAATGATACAACCAAACCACAAAAGCTGAAGAAAGAAAAGATATACATAACAAGCATAAAATGCCACTACCTTGGAGATTGTCAAAGCAGGACTCCACTGTTCCTTTAAGATGTCAAGGCAGATACTTCCATTGTTATTTATATTTGGGTGGAAAACTTTAGTCCTAAAAGCAACCTGCATAGTACATAAACACATTAAACGTCAGGACTTGCAAAGAACACTAGCAATTAGTCGACCATTTGAGGATGTTTTAGCCGATGACTGAATAAGATGTACCAGCACACCAAAACTCCCTCAACTTTTTGCATAAAAGCAGACTTACAGTAAAATATGATCTCACAAGATACGGATTCTTCTGCCTCACCTTTCGCATAAAAGCAGACTTACAGCAAAATATGATCTCACAAGATACTAATTCTAACTATAGTTCTAGTTCCTTTTACATTCATAGGATCTCAATTTCTGTGCCTGAAATGGTATGTTCATTCGCAACTTAATAAACACGCATCCAACACAGAAGTCTATCAAATTGAAACCATTGATCACAAGACACCCTGCAAGCTCAGGTTTCGGATATTATTCAAAGCAATATCCCATTACAGCAAACAAAAAATAGCATGTAAAATAATGAAGTGTTAGACAAGAGTCTGATTCTTCCTTGTTTGTTATCATTTCTTAAAATTGATTTCTGGTTAGAACTTTTGAATGGATTCTCTGAACATACTACAGTTTCTCATTTTTTACATATATGGAATCAGACATCAACCCTAGACTTCAGCCATCAACACTATACCTTTGGGGGCTTGAATGGATAATCAGGTGGAAAGTGAATAGTCACAAGAAATACGCCCCCTGCATAGGGGCTGTCAGAAGGTCCCATGATAGTTGCCTGCCAATGAAACATATCATCTGCTACTGGACCTGAAGTCAAATGAAAAAAAAAATCAATCCCCTAGAAATAGTACTAAATACAAAAATTAGTGTGAACCAAATGTAAGACGAGCTCGTTCAAATGATATATACAATTCAATTAGCCATTTGATAAATAGAACGACTAAGCAGCATTCTTGTAAAGCGTACGAAGATCGTGGAAAACATAGAAAAAATAGCACAGCCAACAAAGCCTCACAATATCCAAAAAGATAGGACTTGCGTAGGCTAACAAATTTGTCCTATTATGACAGTGCAGATAATACCCGTAAAAAATTCACTACTGTAAGAGCAACTTAATAACCTTGTAAACAATAGTAATAATTATACTGTCTTTATTAAGAGTGAAACAACAATATTGAAAAAGAAAAGCAAATACATTAATATTGTGCAAGCCATTCACGAACTAATATGGTAACTGACAATCTCATCTTCCCAATGGAATGCTTAAAGATTCAGACTCAAACAGAGTGACCAAATGTACCCCATTGATCGGCAGATACCTCATTTATTGATGGTAATCAAGATTACTCAAAGATCTGTTAAAAAGTTAGCCATGAATCAAAAACTCGGCCCCTGACCTAATGTTCAAATCACCTAGGAGTATCTAACTTGATTAGTACTAACTAACCTTGATTAGTACTAAGTAACCTGTATACTCCTGCTAAGGGTAGAAAGAAACGATTTTAAGTTTCATTAGAGGCCCTCAGAGAGGAGAATGCTCCTTTTAAGATTTGACAAGAAGTGGTTCTCGCACCTTGGAGAAAAATGTAGAGCAATGGTGGCAAGATGATGAGAACTCACAGGAAAAATCAAGAGGGGATTGTAAATATTATAGGAAATAAGCTTTAGCAATTCTTCATGTAGCTTTTCCTCTTTTCGCTTTTCATCACATAAGTTTTCCCTTTTGGGATGAGTTAGCTTTTCCTGTTTTAGAAGGCATTGTACAAACTATGTATAGCACTTGTATTGATCATGTACACTTTTAGTTCCCATGTACTCGTATATATACATATAATGAATAATAGCATACAATTGAACGGGGAACAAATTCTTGTCTCTTATAGTGCGTTTGCTTCACTGCTTCTCTACATTTCAGCTATGAGTATGTTGACACTTCTTGATCCCTTTTGTAGGTTGTTAGCACATTGTTCTGCCTTATCGCCGAAGTTTTGCATGAGTTTTATGCAAGTTTCCTGGAGTCACAATTTTGTTCACAAAAGATTCTGCATGTTTTCTAGCTTTCTTCTGCCTGATTCTGAAAACATCCTACGAGTCTGTCAATTTCTATTCAAAAGCTGTGGAATCTCCTACTCACCACAATCTCCTACTCACCACAAATCCCTCTATTGATTCAACTATTCAGCATATTCTCTGTGAAGCCTTTGTAGTCCACACCTGTAATCAGCATTTCACCTTGAAAGCTCATAAAACTCGAATGCCAAGATCCAGAGTTAGAAGGGCTATTTTCAAACTAAAATGCATATTACTAATAAACAAAAGTTCACTGTTGTTGAAGTTCCTATGGGAGATCAAGCTCTTATGCAGTGGCACTCCCACCATCCAGAGGCTTAAATCCTCCAATTAACCATTTGTCACTTTATGGATTGGTTACAGGTCGGCCACATGGAAGAGGTTCTACCCTCTTGGTTAAAGACACAATATCTTAGCATGCTGGAGACAAATTCAGCAATTTATTGGGCAAACTCACATAAGGGTTTTGTCCCCAAGTCTGCTTCCTCATGTTTTACTGAGACGAACAATGAATAGAATAAGGGCTCAACTCAATCATCTTCCCAAGGTAACAACCAGACGAAGTACCATGTATATCACAAGATGTATGGTCATTCATCTAATGCGTGCTACAAATCGAACAAGATGTATGGTCATTCATCTAATGCGTGCTACAAATCGAAGGCTATGAAGGCTAACATTTACTTCCAGAGCAATAAGGAGGTGAGGTGACATCTCCAACCCCAATTCTAATCCCAATCTGGTTCGAATGGCCAAGGACTACCCTATCGACAATCGAGACGCTCCCTTTACACATAATTGTCAAATCAAGAATACGTTGGCTCGGAAGAACATAGACAATGGAAGTCAAAAGAACCTTATTTCTCGGCAATTAGTTAAAGAGCGTCAAACTCCCTAATGCGGCACAACATCCCAGTCCACACCTCAAACGGTTCAAATAAGCAAGACAACCTACTCCCTATTACTCGGAGGTGTTACGTTACTTTCACTATTGAGCCATTCGTGGACACAACGGATTACTACATCAATCCCATTGGTTTTTGTGACCCTGTAACAACACCATTTGTAACCCTTCCTTAGTTACGAGCTGTAGATCCAATATTCTTTGTTCCCAAATTTAATTAAAAAATAAGAATTGAACTTAATGGCGGCAATTCTTTGTTACAGTAATTAAAATGCATCTAAGATGCTAAAAGCATCACATATAAATTTGGGTCATAGATCTAACATCTACCTCGATGTTGATTGACACTGATACTTTATTGACACTGATACTTTATGGAAGTTTCTTCAAGTTTCCAAAATACTTGGCTTGAAAGAAGCTAATGATTGATTGGCTAAGGAAGATTAACCCCCAAATTCCAACCATAGTTTTTTTTAGACAGATTATAAAGTACCAAGTAACAAGACAGATTACAAAGTACCGAGACAGATTACAGAGATAGTTGACTATAGATCATGCATATCTAAAAAAACCTATTGAGCTAAACCAAAAAAATGGTTGAGCTAAACTAAAGAACCACCATGTTAGATCCAACCAAATCAAAGTTGAACAATCACAACTTTTAATCAATCATGACTTAATCTATCCAGGCAAGGACATTTGATCTATCTACTCAAGGACATTCCTAGGAATGCACCCAAACACCCTTTAATCAATCACGACTTAATCCATCCATGTAAGAACATTCCTACAAAGGCACCAAAACACCCCTCTTTTAATCAATCACAACTTAATCTATCCACCCAAAGACATTCCTAAGAAGGCATCTAAGCACCCCTGGTCGACCACTACTGGATTAGAGCTAGCTTGCATACGTTACAAACCAACACAACTAAACTACCATAGATTAAGACTAACACCTATTATTACAGCAAAGCCTTTGTTTAGATTTATAAGCAACTAAGTGTAAACTATGTGCTTAATGTCACTTTGCTCAATGTTAACACTAGAACTACAAGAAGCAAACAAAGAACTACCTACATGGTTGGCCAAAAGGGAACTTTACCTAGTCAATGTTTTCAGCTTCCTTTGGATGAAGTAACTTTGCTCAATGTTGGCACTAGAACTACAAGAAGCAAACAAAGAACTACCTACATGGTTGGCCTAAAGGGAACTTTACCTAGTCAAGTCAAGTAACTGTCTCAAATCACTTTTTAGGAGCAATTCCACCATTTACAAAAAAAAAAAAAATGGGGAATTTTAACTACTGTTACTTGTTTTTATGTGTTCCTTGTTTCTAGGCATTTTCTAACAAAAGCCTATAGGTGAGCAGCTTCTAACTTAAAATGGAGTCATAAATTAGTCAAAATGCTATAAAGAACTAAATAAACTTTTCAAAAAACAAAAGTCTAGGTGAGATAGCTCAAAGAAGGGCATAGATATGACTGGTTTTCATAGATCAAGAATCCAAGAGAAAATTATTAAAAATATTAGGAACACCCCTAGGATAAAGGCTGGACAGGCAAGCAGATACTAAGGATGAAGTCCAGAAGCATTTCTAAAACTGCCTTGAGAAACCTACCATAGAAGTTGTACACAAGACAGCGTTTTGGGGAATATTTCACGAAACATAGCAACTGGACAAAAAAGGACTTAACAAAGCCTCTTTTTTAGAACTGTTCAATTTTGTTATTTCTTGGTCGGACCATCTTATGCATAAAAAAAGAAGCAAGTAAATCGATTATAATTAATTAGATAGAAAAGACATCTGAAGTGATAAATCAAAGCAATCATCGGTAATCAAGATCATAACCCGGTAATCAAGATCATAACCTGGAGGAAAAAATACAATAATTATAATAATAAACTAAATTAAAATTAATAAACACAGGCAATATTGTAAGGAATTTCTCAATTTTCAAAAAGATAACACATTAATAAAGGTATCTATTGAAACAAGTTTTTACGAGTCTTTACGATTATTATAATCTCCAATATCTATCGTCTGCACTGCAAAATAGAGGATCATAATAATTTTTATAATGGATTAAGATCATCTCACCAACCTTATAGCTACAACACGTCTTCCAGGCATGGAAGACATACTAAAGTTAAAAGAGCATAATTCAAGGCTTCGTGGCAAAGAAGCTAAATTCCCAAAAGAGTACTCTTCAGCATAAGCGAGAAATTAATATACATCTTAAACACAAGACACAAATCACAGTAATATCATAGAAATGCGTTTGGTTTGAAATGTTGGAATCTAAGCACTCTTCATACAAGGATATGAAAATATACATCTTAAACACAAGACACAAATCACAGTAATATCATAGAAATGCGTTTGGTTTGAAATGTTGGGATCTAAGCACTCTTCATACAAGGATATGAAAGTAGTTGGACTAACACAAAACCACTTTAATTTCAGATCTATCGAGTCTCCAGATCAGGCCTTTTCAATTAATATATACACACCATCCGGTTTTCCCAATCAACATATACACACCATCCGGTTTTCCCAATCAACATATACACACCATCCGGTTTTCCCAATCAACATATACACACCATCGTCCGTCGGACCTTGGCATAGAAGCAAGTCAAGCACTCGTTGTGAAGATGACCCAGATTCAAATCTCAGCAATAAAGCAAGCTGGAAACCAGATGAAAGTATGCGGAGAAAATTATGCAAAGCAGCTATGTTTTTAGATTCGATCCAGGTCAAACTTCCGGGGGTATCAAAGAAATTAACACAGGCACACAATATATTAGGATTGACAACAAACAGGGGTAAATATTGACATAAACAGCAGATCCGGAAGCTCCACTCCTACAAATGCATAAAATCGAGTGGGCATGGCAATTTATGGACCTAAGATTCCTCAACTCTCTGCCTTTTTCACGGCATATGACTTTTTCCGGTGATTTAGACTTCCCATGGCGAGATCTTAACCTTAAACTGTTAAAATTTGGGAGAAAAGGGGGGGAATGGCGGACATACCTGCACTGCATGAAGTAGGAGGATCCTTCTGGAGATCCTTCAGCTCTTTGAGGATCCGCTTAGACGCCATTCCGTCAACAATAATACGACGACGCGGTTAACAGAGATCCTCTGCAAATAACCATCGGAAAATTAATGTGAGCCGAAAGCCATAATAAAGAGATGGATCCATCGTCCAGTCCACAGAGAAAACGAGTCGTGCAGAGCAAATTACCAGGCGAACAGATCGGAGAAGCAAATCAGCGCCTTCCTTCCTTTCTTACACGCAGTAGACCAGAAAACACTCTTATTTCTCGATTCTTCTTTTGTTTTTAATAATTTTTTTACGACGCAACAAAATGTTTGTTGTTTTTTAATACAACTCTTCCTTGTCCTTTGAAGCCCGCCACTGCCGTCGGTGGTGGGACCGCCCCAGCTGGAGCGGGCTGGCCAGTGGCCGGTCACCCCCACTACAAACCGGTAACGCTTCGCAATTTTACGTCCGGCCACCGGATTACCAGGGGCAGTAATTTATGGATTAATAATTAAAGTTGGCTGGAATCATCATTGTAATTGATTTGAATTTGTATTTCAAAATTTCAAAAAATAATTGAATTTGTTTGTATTTTATGATGAATCCAAAAAAAAGTACATCGCCCATTCCGATTAGAAAAAGTGTTACGTGTTATTCACGTGAGTAGAAAGAGCATGAATTGACAAATGCCGCCATTGCTTAAATATTACCATAATAAAAAGTTGATGGGTAAGCTTGGTGTTCCATTTGTATTCATTCTCGACTCTTGAGTCAACTCTCTCTCGTACACTCAATCAAAAATGATATTTTTACACGTTTTTATATTATTAATAATAATCTATTTGTAAGGTTATAGCCAAGCGAGACACCAATTGGTGTATTGAGAGTTTATTGTTTGTGACATAAGGAATTATTCCTCGTAGTGTATATATTTTATCTTCTTCTAGATTTGAACCCGATTTTTAAAAAAGAAACATATGTTCTTAACCATTACAAAATGTTACAAAATGTATGATTTAAGATTTAATCATTGCTCAAAGTAAAAAACAAAAAGAAAATAACAAAACAACTATTTAGGATTTAATCATTGCTCAAAGTAAAAAACAAAAAGAAAATAGCAAAACAAGGGGACACTTGCAAAGCAACTACCCTATTTTTGACTGAGTTAACAATGGGTAAAATTCATTTTAATATTTTTAAGACGTATTAGTGAGGAGATCTTGGGGACATCTACCCTTCTAACCTTAGTACAAGGGATCAAATTTTCATTAAGGATTTGAACCCAAGTGAGAGAGTGTGAGACTTACCTCCAAACCATTCGAGTAAACCACCTCAACTTGTTAAAAAACATTTTTTTAATAGATAAATGTTTTAAATTTTAAATAAAAAGTTTGAGTAGATAAAAAATGAAATGTTAAAAAATGCTCAAAGGTTTTCCTACTAATTTTTCATTTAAAAAAATAGAGAAATTCAACTTTATCCATGATTTTATTTTATTTTTAGCAATTTGCTTTTATTCACTATTTTTTTTAAATTCCAATCATTTGGATCATCTTAAACTAACCCCAAACTTTTAAGGATGAAGTTATGTGGTTAAACTTCATATGAATCAAGTGGAACTATAACTTTTGGCAAAATTCCTATCATGTTTGGGAAGAATTTTCCCCATAAAACGGTTGACTTTGACTTTTGGCAAAATTCCTACCATGTTTGGGAAGAATTTCCCCCATAAAAAGGTTGACTTTGTCTACTTATTAACTTATTTTTTAAGACATCATTGAAATATCATAATTTTGAAACTTTGTGTTGTTGTTAGTTGATTGTTCTATGTGGAGATGGTTGTGTTTGGAAGAGTTGTATTAGGGAAGGTGTTATCATGTCTCCCTTTTTGTATAAATCATATTCTTTTTTTGCAATGTTGTTTATAGCAACTTACAATTGTCATTCAATTAAATTGTTGCATTTTAAGGGGCATTTCAATCACTTGAACTTGGCATCGTCCACATCTACTCCCAAGTTTTGAACCTAAGTCTCTATGTTAATAGAAGCTTGATCATCTTGTTGCTTACCTCTAAACCACATACCCATGTGTTGTACAAATTAAATATTTTACTTAATTTTTGTGATAACTTGTTGAAGAGAGTGCAAATATTTTTTTGGACGAAGAATCACACTATGGGAGAATAATTTATGCATAAAAGGGAAATTGCTATGGATAGCATCAAACATAGAGCAAAATATTCCCACTATGGAGGCCCAACGAAGGTGTAGAAATGTCATTCTAATTATTGAAATGAATATGAAGCCATTGTATAGTAAGGTTGATTGGTGGAATGACTCATGTAATTGATGGAATTTGCAAGAAATACAAGAATCAATTATTTAAGATAGAATGTGATAATGTTGGCTCCAATAAAGGATTACTAGTATTAAAAATTTATGACAAAGAACTAGGAAAACAAATTTTGTTATACAAAGCTTTACTCGGGATTTGCAAAGGAATTTAAGTTAAAACAATTTGATTGTGCTAATTATGTCATAACAAAGTTGAATCAAACATGTCTCTAGTTGAAGCAAATCGATCCATCTACAAGTTACCATGTGATTTTATTTATGTTATATAGTGGGAAAGAAAGAATTTGGGACCTATAAGGGTTGATATGAATCATATCCTAAACATTGCACTATAGATTAGAACCAAAAATCCTCAAAATTGGGGTCAAATAAGTAGAATTTTGGGGTCTCTGAGCTCGAGGATATATGTCTTAGAGGCATTTACTACATTTTACACGTCAATACTTTCCAATAGTGCTTCATTTTCATCAAACAAAATTTATATGAGAAATTTATGCCCCCAACAAGGTAAGGATCCAATTATTCATCGTAGGTCCAAGTGGCAACCATGGCATCTCATTGTGATTCACCCATGTGAAGTTAGTAACATGCGGGAATCCACTATGGACTTCTAGAAACATCATGAAGATTATTCCAGCATCAGCTTTGGACAATCATCAATGTTATGCCCAGTCTTCTAGCAATGATTGTAGCAAGGCTAACGTGGTTATGGATAGTAGTGTGCAATGTGCCCCACCTCATTACAATTGTAACATTTTTGTAGGGGATGGTTCACATTATTTCATTATGTTTGATCATCTTGGTTTTGATTTGACCCTCTATAGCCATCCTCAACTAAATCTATAGTGGATAGGTTCTTCTCAAAGCACTCAACAAGTGTGAACAATGTGCAGTAGTCCTATGTACGGTGAGTATTTACCCTACAAAAGTTGTAATGTACAACTATTGCAATGCCACTATATTTCTATAATTGTGGGTAATGGTGGGGGTCATGACCTAGATTTTGGCATATCTAGCTAATACCCACATCCACCTTGTGCACAAATGAGTTGATCTAGATGGATGTCGGTGGCCTCCCACCTATTCCAACTAGCTCATTTTGGCAATTTTTCAGTTTGGCAGTTTTTTTCCTAGTTTTTGGGTCCCTGACTTCTGGGGTCGTTTTGAGGCCCTGAACAACGTTTTTAGGGATCTCCACAGTCAATATGTGTAAGGCTCACCACAGGAAACATGTGTATTCCTCGGATATACCTTTCCAATGGGCTATCGTGCACCTAAAATGGAGATCATATGCAAAAGTTATGACCCCGGGAAGTTGATGTACTAACTTACCCAGACGAGGCCCACATGACTTTTGGCGCTTCATCTCCTAGGGTTAGGTTTTTGGATGTCTAGGGTTTTTGACATTCCTGATTATTGTAAAAAGGCCTTGAGAGCCTCATTGTAATCATCTTCTGGTGAATGAGCGCAGTCGTCACATCTCTTCTCAGAGATAAGCCGCCACCATTCTATCAAGCTTGTTTTCCGTTGCATTTTACAGTTTCAACTTATTTCCTTATTGAATAGAAACCAATTTTACTGTATATCTGTTATTTTGTGTTAAGCATATTTCGATAATAATATGTATTCATTTCGTTCTGCTCATAAAATCTGGATCATGAGTTCATGGCAACAATGATATATCTTTGGAACAAGGGAAAATCATTATGCAGATGATCTTATGTCATAATATCTTGCACTTTGCTTTCCCTTCTCCAACTCTTTGTTGTTCTCTTTGAGATTAATTGCCTTTACCATTGTCGATTCTTCAAACAACTCATGGCATTAACTCTGCCATTAGGTCCTCCTAGTGTTCCACCCCACCATGCAGGGATTGTGCTTCCATGACTAGGGGGCTTGGTGGAATTCCCCATTCCACCATCATCATATTTATCTAGATAGGGATTTCCTCAATTAATTTTTTGTATGGTCCTTTCTTGAAAAACTCAAATTCCTTGGTTAAAGACTAATGGCATTCTACCATGAACTCTAAAGCATAGCCTTCCACAATTCATTTATACCCAAAATCAACATTTTAGGTCAACTTGTGGTCATATCATTGGATATTTAGCAAGTTCTCAATGGTCCACTCAATTCTTCGCCACAGAACCCTACGTTGTTGCTTCTCTGTGAATATTTCTAGCCACTCATGCAAATTTACCAGGAATTCAACCCATAAAATCTCATGCTATCACTCAAACAAGTACTTATCTTTGAATTTTGTTACATCTTCTCCTACATAGGCACTTTCTTGACAAGTGAACTCATGAATTCGTTTTTCCAACCAATCTTGAATCTTGACCTTCACTAACCTCCATTGTATTTATGTTACTCTACATTTGTTAAGGTATTGGCAATTGAACCATGTTGTTGCCTTTGTGACAAACCCAGGGTCTATGGAAGTTGTCCAACACATGCCTGATGTAGTCTAGTACATCAACATATTCAACCTTTCAAAGGAAGGAGGTCTCACCCAAGGCATGTATGATATTTTCCATGTTAATAATGTGCAAAGTATTAAAGATTTAGTTGGGTTGTGTAATCCATTCATTAACCTTTATAATCACATTCATTCAAGCTAATAAAAAATACACCATGTATGGTAAAGATAATAATGGAAACATCAACCAAATAAGTAACAATCACATAGACATCATTAGAACAATCTTCCATTATATTTGTGGGTTAATAATTACATCTCATAATAGCATGGACTTAAAACTCTCCAACTAACAACTAACCAACTAACTCTCTTTACATCATAATAATCATCTATATAGGGCATGGAGGTGATTATAGAAGATTCACTAATATATTGAAAAATCTGCAAGTTGTTCCACACTTACACAAAAGGTCTACACCTTTAGAATGACTCGTTGGGCTATGCATACTTAGGCTTCTACAATTCTACATACTCAAGCTTCTAGAGCCTAATGTCTTTTTTGGATTCGTCTTTTGTTGACTTCATCTCTACACCAATACTTCGACAAAACTAGACCACGACACCATCTCCACCTAGGCCCAAACAGATTGGGTTATAGGGAAAAACCAAAAGAGATGTTTCAAAGTTTATGCATTCCCACTATGTAGGAACCATGGATTTCACACTCCCAAGTAAGTACCTTTCCCATAAGGAGAACACCCACAACCAGGGTTTGTATTTAAAAGAAAAAAAAATTAGGCTCAAGCATAGGTTTCCAAAAACTATTTAGTTGAAATAATCGAGTTTATTATTTGGATAGTATCCTCTAAATTTTGTTCAACCAACCTTCCAAGCAATGATTTTCAAAAGAAAGACCATTTTGGAGGGAGGGCCCTTTCTAGACTAGGAAGGATTTGATTGCTTCTCAGGGCTTCCAAATGCTTCGAATTACAAATATTCTTGGAAATTTAACCTTGGAGGGGGTAACCAAGAGGGTTTATAGGTAAATGCCTTGATGAAATATTTTTCCTAGCAATAGCCCTTAGCTCATGTAGTGTTAAAGAAGCACCTTCCAAGATTTGTTGCCTTACACAACCTAAATTACCCATTTGGCAGAAAGATCCCAGGCTTAAACCCAAATTTGAATGATACCCATACTACCAAACTCTAGTTGGGTATAACATAAATCCAAATGGCCCTACGAAACCCAATTTATTGTTAGATTTGGCCCAAAGAAAGTGGCAAAGGGCCTTTTCAAGGCGATTATAGGCTACTTACTAAGGAACCCGATAAGAGGAGCAATACATATGGGTGGCTACCATCACTTTGGTGAAAGTATGAAATTTGGTTGCCAACATCATAGGTTTAGCAACCCATGTATCTACGTCTTCTCCACTCGTTGCACTACCACTTCCTAGAGGTCCTTCGAAGAGGCCTAGAAAGTGAAATGAATACCCATTAAAAATTAAAAAATCTAACTAGATTGATTCCAAGACTAGTGTTAGCAGGAGAGCTAGTCAGGTATAGGGTGTTATCTCTACCCATAGCATTATGTCTTAGCCCACTGAATGTTATAACCAAATGCATAAAAAAAGGTACTCAAATAATCCACGATATTATCTTAGGATTGTTGATCCTCCATAATGGCTAAGAAAGAATCATTGACAAAGTGACCATTAACTAGCTAGCTAGAGAGGAATCATGTGAATATAACCCAAGTTGGCTTTGGAGCTAAGAAGATAACCTAACACCTCCATTTTCATGACATATAGAATTGGTGCCAATATCCTATAATTTACAAAAAATTATAGATAGATAGGTTGAGGCCTTCATAAATAGGGTTTCAACACTAGTGAGAAAGGAGGGCCCAAACCCTAAGGCTATGATTGTAGCCAATATGAAGGGTCGCTTAATGCAATGGTAGCCTTTTCAAATTCAATCTCGATGAATGAGGCATCCATGTCATAAGTCCAGGCCCATTCCACACCTTCCTAGACATTAATGGCATTGTCAAGAATGTAGTAGTGCCTTATTCAACTTGTTTAGCGCTCTGGTTGAACAATCTTGAGAAGTATGTGCTTCAACCTCAAGGCTAGAGATTTAGTGAGGATCTTGTAGGTGAAGAATTGAGCAAGGTAATAGGGAACCAACTCATGATAACCTTAGGGTCACCAACTTTGGGGATGAAGTGAATGAGCCCTTGTTTGATTCCTACCCGAAGAGATCGAGTGCATAAGGCATCCTTATAAAATTAAAGTAGGTCTAGCCCTAAAATCTCCAAAGCGACCTTCTATAATTTGCATGGAAATCCATCTAAGTTGAGGGAATTGTGATATGCCATTTCATGCAGGGCAATTGTAACACCCTGTTTCCCCCAGTCTGTAAAAATAATTATGTTGGCCAAGAACTGTGGCAAACTCAAAGATGTGAATGTGTGATTCTGAATGGACCTTAGTATACAAGGTCAACGAATGTAAATTAACATTATATATATATATGTGTGTGTGTGTGTGTGTGTGTGTGTGTGTGTGTGTGTGTGTTGCAGGACTGTCGCGATGGAGATGTGCTAAAAAAGAGACCACGATGGCTAAAGAAAGGTGGTGGAAGGCACCTAGAATGGTGGCGCTAACTTCCACCGAAACCAATACCGTATTTGGTCTTCACTGGCCTAGAGAACCAAGAGCGGCTCACTGGCCCCGAAATAAATTACTCGCCAGGTTGGTAGGTGAAGAGGCTCCTCATGAGTTAATGAGGGATGGGGGTGAACCGCCCATCCGTGGAGGCCTCAGACTTGACCACCGCGGGGAAATTCGTGCCACATGCAACCTCGCCAGAAAATAAAAGGTAGGTAAAAGGTGTGGAAGGGGAGCACGCAAGGGAGAGATCGCAGGGAAAGATCGGAAGAGCTCTGGAACAAAATACAGAGTGAGTGATAGCAGAGAAGAAGGAGAGTAACCTTCGTTCTCAATCGCTGAAGAACAGAGACAGAGAGTCTCAAGCATCGTGGTCTAGCTCGGGGGTGGCTAGTGGTAAATCCATTCGGAGTCGCTGAGCCTACGGTTGGGTGGAAACGAGCACCCCTCTCAGCAGTTGCATCAAACCCAGTGTTTTTTTGATAAGTGTTTTACGTCTTGTGTTTTGAAATTTATATGCTGACATGTATGCTCATAATCTGTGCAATTATGAATGGTTTTAGTATAAGACTATCTGCATGGTGTTTTGATTAGAAAGGATTGTTGCATGCTTTTACTGGAAAGACCACGTATGGCTTATGTTTACATATATATATATATATATATATTGAACTAATACAGATTTTTCAAGTCTTCTCTCGGGAGATTTGTTCCCGTGTTTGTCTTACCCGATGCCTTGGATAGATTTCCCCACGAAGGCACCCTTTCGAGACCACTCCTTTACCTTCTAGAATACCTTCTAGTCTGGTCTTCAAAACCTGGTATAAATTGCATGAGGACCCAAAGGAGGATGTTATAGTTTAAGTCTTGAAATCTTGCATGAGGGAGAATGGTCCTCGTAGACTCCAACATTTCAGCATTTCGATACCTGGAATACCCAAGGGCGAGTTCCCTTGCACTCGCAAGTCCCGAAATCCCGACTTGCGAAATCCCGAAATGACACTGTGTGGATGAGTTAGGACCTTTCGATGGTTAGGTACCTAGGATACCCTCCCTCTTGCTAAATGCACGAATGAGATCCTTTCGGAGGATCTAAGGCCGGTTACGACTGTAAAAATTGAATGAAGGAATGCAGGCGATAATGCCTCGACCCCTTTTTAACCTTCGCAAGTAACGAAGAAATCAGGACCGTCGATCCCAAGACCCATGGGAGTGCATGGATCGTCCAGCTGTAGAGTACACGTGGCGGCCAGTAAGCGTTTCGGCATTTCGACACCTGGGGAACTAGAGGATAAGAACGCTTGTCCTCACGACTCGCGAAATCCCGACATACGAAACCCCGAAATGACGGGGCATGGACAAGTTAAGATGATTCGGTATTTCAGCACCCGGGATACCTAGAGGCAAGTCCCTTGTACGCGCCAGTCCTGAAATCCCGATGGGTGTAATCCCGGAAGGATGATATGCGGAAATGTTACGATATTTCGACATTTCAGAAATCGGAATACTCAAGGGTGTATTCCCTTGTACTCGCAAGTCCCGAAATCTCGACTTGCGAAGTCCCGATATGGCATAGTGTGACTTGGATCTACATTTTGGCGTTTCGGTACCCGAGACCCCCAAAGGACAGTTTTGTTTCGTGTGTCTACTAGATGCAAAACTCCGAGATGGCCTAGTGCACATAAATCTGATACTTCGGTGTTTCGGCTTCCGGAGTGTCGAAGGGCATGAACCCCTTGACATTTTATAACGCGCAATCCTGAAAGGAGAAACCCCGAAATGAGCTTAGAAATGAATACCGGTTTCGGAGTTTCGGCTCCCGGGAAACCTAAGTGCGAGACCTCCTGTCTGTGCATATCTCGAAATCCTGACATATGAAACCCCGAAATAATAATAGCATGGATGAGGTAAGGTGCTTCAGTATTTCGGCACCCGGGATACCTAACGGTAAGTTTTCTTGTGCTCGCCAGTCCCGAAAACCCGGTTTGTGAATTCCCGAAATGGGTTGAGCGACATATATATATATGTATGTAGGATTCGGAGTTTCGGTTCCCAGGAAAACCAGGTGCGAGACCCCCTGTCGTCGCATCCCCTGAAGTTCCGGTATGCGAAATCCCGAAGGGTAGAGTGCCCGGACTTAACCTGGGTCATTGTTAATCGTGTTAAGTGGTTAGATCCATTTCGGATTTCGGCCCTTCGAAAGACAAGAGAGAAAGGGGAATACATGCACCGCGATTTCCCGAATCGCGAAAGTCGACGAGCACCTCCCCGATAAGACCTGTGGTCATAGGCGTCGATCATATGAGTGTGGTTAAGGGGTAGCAGGGTCTGTATCAGGTCCCGTAGGGATTCATGGATTCTGTTCATTGGAGAAAAGATGAAAAAGGCTGAAAAATCTTGATTTCCGTAGTGGGTGTGTTACAACAATGAATAACTCGTAAAGGGAAAGGGTTGCCCCATATGCTCTTTGTTTCTCATCTGAGAGCTTACAAAGCATAATGTTAAGACATTTTTGGGTGGCTTCTTATTGTTCCATCATCATCCCTTGAGATTGAAATACCATATGATAGTGCTCCACAAATTCATGCTCACTCTCCCCTTGGTTAGTTGAAAATCCTAGGGTTGTATTTTGAGTAGAGATAGACTTCCCAATCTCCTTAGTGGTGAGGGATTTACAAAATCCTTTTGTGGATATATCTCATGTTTTTATCCAATGAATTCGAGCACATAGATAGGTGGATTTTTTCTTGGAAAATGTCATCCACCCTCAACAAGTGGCACAACTTTATAGCCCTACCCTGCTTCTTTTCATAAGGGGTCCACTTTAGGTCCTACTATAGTTCATCACACTCATGTTGCATCACATCATTTTGGCCTTACTGGATTTCGGCTATCTGGTGACCATATCCAGGTAGAAAAGCCACAGTTTAGGAGATCATGTCATTCCACTAGGTAATCCACTCAAAGTCCCCCCTTTGGTGAGGGAATGAGGTTCCACACTATTTGAATACATGTTAGGAAGCTAGGGCTTTGTAGACATGAAACATTTAGAATGCAACAAGTTCTAGGCATATGCTCTTGTTCATCTCCGCAAGAAATGGAGAACCGATTGGGTTAATGGTAAAAAAGAGTGGTTGTGCTATCCATATGAACTAATAGATTGTCAATGGAGTAAAAAAAGAAGGAATTTTGCTCAGAGAGAAAGGCACAAGTCTAGCCATTGGTATATGTGCTTAGCCCCTTTGCAGAAGTTAGTCAATGTAAACTAGAGCTCATAGGAGTCCTCTCTTTGATTATGGTTAGTGTCATAGAGCCCATGTTGTGCCTTCAAAGCCCACCATGCCTCTTTTTCTCTAATTGGAAAATGGATAGAAACAACACCATATTTGTCTTCTTATCATTTCGCCATATTAAAATCCAACAGATAAGCCAAGGGGTGTCAAGGAGGTCATTAGCCATCCAACGCCAAAATTATTCACACTCCTAGTGTCATTGAAAGCATAGATATTATCTAACCTTATGAGTTGGTCATCCAAAATTAGAAGGGTTCACACAAGTATTTTGGAGGGTTCCATACCCTAATCCACAACAACATCAACAAGCTTGGGAGAGATAAGGATAGTGACACCCCCTTTCCCATTAGAATGATAAGACAAAACATTAGCTCCATGCTAAATTATTATCTGGGTGGTACAAAGCATGAACCTCTAACTTTTACCTCCTGCAAACAAATAATATTTGTTCCACTCAAGAAAGTTAACACTTGGCAGAAAACATGCTTTATGCCAAGGTCATTAAGACCCTAGATGTTCCACAAAGCCACTTTCATTATAAAACACCCAAATTTGAAAAAATTATATCATTAGACTTGAAGGCCTAAAGAGTGTTGATAGTATTAGAATAAGATATGGCGATGAGCCAAAAGACCCAAGGGTGACCCGCTTCACCCTTTTGGTGACATTATTGAAGGATATAAAAGAATTTTCTTGTGATTTTAGTATCAAGGGTTGAGAGAGGGCACATCGATTACTAACCTCAATGACTAAGAAGCTAGTTGAGGCCCTAGAAGTCTCTGGAGCCACCTTAGAGCCATGGTCAACTGTCATGGGTACCTTGCAGGCCAGATGCTTTGTTGGTGGGGTTTTCATAGGCTAGGTTTTGGGTACATTGGCATTCTTCCCTTTTTGCATGACTTCCATCCAAGCCCCTTCACTTTCCTTGGGAGTCTTAAGAACTTCAAGCATAGGAGGGGCCAATGGTGATGGGGCCTTCTCATGTTAATTTTGGTCCATTAAAGGGTAGTCTCGAATGCAATGATCGAGGATTTGGCACTTAAAATTGGTATTTGACATATTAATGTAGCAAATGGTTAGGGATTCACCTAATTGTGAATTTGGATATACTCAACTTCCTTAAGGTCATGGGGTAAGTTAACCCGCGCACTCACACAATGTGATCGATACCTCACGATACGCCTTGGGGATAGATTTCATTGGAGCCTTGGGTGACAACATTGGTTGTTGGTTCAAACTCGTTTCCATGTAGGATCATATAAAGTTCAGGTGAGGCCATCAAGCCTCACCTTACAACAAGGGGTTGTTGGTTAGATAGGCTAGCTAGGTCAATCAATGAAGAAGAGATAAGACAAACATACTACCCACAACCAAAATATCACGATCTTCAGGCCATCAAATCAAACCCTAGTTATCTCCCTTTCTAGTATACAACCTCAAAGTTTCATGTTGTATTTCTTCATATCATACTACTTTTATAGTTTAGTAGCTTTAAATAGAAACAAAAAAGAATATTTTCTTATGATTATCACATAATCATTAATTCTAAAACTTAAAACTTAAAGAAATAAAAACCATACAAGTTTAATACCAACAATTGCCCCATAAGTACAAAGGTGCACTGACAAAATGAGAATTATAAGAAGACCACAACGAGAAGAAGATCCCCTAGAGTAGAAGGAAACAAAAACATCTAATTCACTATTGATAGCCAACATTGAATATTAGAAGGGAATGAGAACATTTGTTAACACCCTCAAGAATTGAAATCATTGTCAAAAAGGATTTTCATATGTATATGTCTAAAACAGAGGGATACATCATGTAAAAGTGATGGCCTTTTACTTATTTATTTTTAGATTATTAAGTGGATACACAAACATCTTATTTTATGAAAATTCACAAAGAAACCATACAAGTTTACTACAAGAATACTATAATTTGGCCAAGACACAAGCGTCTAATAACCCTCATAGCCAAATTAAAATTACATAGTAATTGAAATTACACTAAGACTACTCAAAATTAGTGGTAAGTAAGGATGAGCATTATAGCTATAGAGTTCATTGGGCATACCCAAGATGTGTATTTCTTAAACCTTGTTTAAAAACTTAACTAAAAAGGATCCTTAAGACCAAAAGCCTATGATAGCCCTCATCAAAGCAACACACATTTATTATGATGTTGGAATGTTAGATATATCATTGGAAATGTTTGCAAACCTTCATATGTTTGAGGAGGCAAGAGGTCTTACAAAATATCTAATATTAACCGTGGAAATAAATAAGTAGAAATTCAAAAAACAAATAGTGAATAAAAGAAACAAATGACAATGTAATTGCGAACTATATGTATCTTATTGTAGGCCACCCTAAGAAGGCTCTAATACATAGTTCTCCATATAAATTTACTAAGGTTATAAATTTACTAAAGAAACATGGGATTCATCAATTGTATGTATTATCTTTTTATATGGAACTTTTTTTTTTCCACAGGAAAGTTTCACTTTTATATTCAAAAGTATATAAAAAAATTTACATAGCAGCTGTCAAATACCAGCAACAGAGACCTGTGATGTTATGCTGAAAGCAGCTCGCAAGCTTTCATAGAAACCATATTAACCTGCCATATTGAGCTCTGTTCCAAGATATCGCCGGATGGTGTGTTGTAGGCAGCTCACAACCTGTCATAATATCCAAATTAATCTGCCTTATAGATATCTGTTCCAAGATATCGTCGAATAGAACAAAATTCTGATACAATACAACATTTCTATTGCCAAAAGAAGATGCGATGACCTGGTGTCT
This sequence comes from Picea sitchensis, assembly GCA_010110895.2. NCBI lineage: Eukaryota > Viridiplantae > Streptophyta > Pinopsida > Pinales > Pinaceae > Picea > Picea sitchensis. The sequence continues at coordinate 86,202 of SNQJ01S0005682.1, read as the reverse complement.
TCCACTTCAGATTATGAGCAGTGTTGGGGGGCCCTCGTTGCCATCCTCCCATCGGGCGAAAGTTATGAAACCGAGAGGCCAGGCTAATGCCAGTTTTGAAAGATGGTCCGCAATGGCATTGTCTTCTCTGTAGATGTGGGAGGCAGAGAGGCTCTTGAAGAGTCTTTTGGCTTCGGTGGTTCTCTCTTTCCAGCACTCCAGAGCTGCTGATCGGAGATCAACCTTGTCATTTATCCAGTCGATAATGACTTTTGAGTCTCCGAGAAGTAGCAATACTTCGATGTTCAGCCTTTGTGCCAGGATAAGGGAAGCCCACGCCCCCAATAGTTCGGCTTTGGTGTTGGTGCCTTGTCCGTCGTTGAGAGTCCATCTGTAGGAAGTGTGAGAGTTGATGTAGATGTGCCCCCCCGCCCCACAAATAGATCCATCTAGTTGAGCTGCTCCGTTGAACCAAGCGATGGCTTTGTCAAAAGGAAGAGGTGTGGAATATTTGCGGATTGTCTGAGCAGTGGTGGGGAAAGAAGGACGGTCGACTACAGATAGAATAAGATTTGTCACCAAGTTAACCGATGGGGGCTTATCATCAAAGATGGCGGCATTTCTTGCCAACCAAACGTTCCAACAGACGGTGGCTGGCAGTGAGGGGTAGAGCTGGTGTCTTTGGCACCAAGAACTAAAGCAGAAGAACGTCGAAGGTCCAAGCCACTGTTCAGATAGATTTAGTGAAGTTGTGACATGATGCCAAACTTGTTGGGTAAAATAGTAGCTCACGAAGATGTGGTGTGAAGTTTCACTATCCTCCTTGCACAGAATGAAGCGATTTGGGCCTGACCAGCCATGGCTCTGGAGGATATCCCAGACGAGGATTTTATTCTCCGTCAAAAGTCAAGTAAATAATTTGAGTTTCAGTGGGCAATTCCACTTCCACAGCCGAGTGCACCAGGTCAGATCACGGGTGGGCCAGGAAGCCTCTGCCAACGCTTTGTAGATGTTTCGGACAGATGTGACTCCAGATTTATCGCCTCCCGTCCAGATGAGTGTGCCAGGTCTCTCCTGTAGGCGGATGCCAGCCTCATTAAGATGATGTGTGTACCTGTTCCATTTGGCCGAGAGCTCTCTGTCTAGATTTAGCGTGGAGCTACTAACCCATGATTCGCCAAGTGAATTGCTTCTGTGAGGGGATTTTAAATGAAAAAGATAATGTAATCCTAAATTATGCAGGCGCTCCAGCAATCTAGGAGAGAGCAAGGCCTTTGTGCCCATGCCAAGGATATCATCTTTTCCAATTTCAATAGTAGATCTAGTGCCAGGCAGCCACGCGATCCAATGTAGGAGAATTGGAAGCGACTTTAGAAGATGCTTCCACGTTTGTGAGCCCCTCGGAGGTGAAATTGTGGCTGATCTGAGCCAGGAATGGATCGGCAGGTGGGGGAAATATTTGTCTTTTATAAGATTGTTCCAAATTCCTGGTACCATCAGGATACGCCAAAGCATATTTGCCGAGAGCGCAAGGTATGAAAGGTGCAGATTTCTCAGGCCCCAACCACCTAATGCTTTTAGCCTTGAGAGGGTTTCCCATCCACAGAGATGGAGGCCTCTGCTTTGCTTGCTGCCATTCCATAGGAAGGCAAAAATCAACTGGTGGAGATTCTTTAGCACAGATTGTGGGATGTGTTCTAGAGCCATCCAATACACCGGGAGGCTTTCCAGAACTGCCTTGATCAATATGTATCTGCCACCCATGGATAAACATCTGTTACACCAGAGTTGAATTCTGTGCTCAAACTTTTCGTATAGCCAGCTCCAGTCCTTTGCTTTGTAGCTAGATGGTTTGATATAGTAACCAAGATAGTTGAAGCCCGCCTCCAGATCTCGAAAATCAATGCCGAAAAGAGATTTTAGCTCTGACAGGAAAGCTTCCCTCGCGCCTGTGGCCAAGAACAAAGACTTCTGAAAATTAATCTTTAGACCTGTAACAGAACAAAAAGCATTTAGCACATTAAAAATTTATGTCCATTCAGTCAAGGAGTCTGAAGTCATGATAATCATGTCATCTATGAAAAGTAGGTGCAAAATTTGAGTCAGTCTAGATGCTCTGATTCCCGTGAGTTTGCCAGCTAATTTACTTCTTTTTAACAAGATGTTGAGGCTTTCTAAGACCAGAATGAAGAGGAGGGGTGAGAGGGGACATCCCTGTCGAAGCCCTCTTTCGTTGTGGATGGCTTTGGTAGCCTCGCCATTGATTAAAACAACCAGGGTGGCTATGGTTATGTAGCCCATCATCCAGTTTGTAGTGGCTGCCCCAAATCCACAAAGGAGAAGGATGAGATGTAGGAAGTTCCATTTTATACAGTCGAAGGCCTGTTTGAGGTCCAGTTTTAGGAGGATGGCAGGTAGGTTTTTTGTTTTAATGCTGTGTAAACACTCTTGTGCTATGCCTATTGCATCAAGGATTTGTCTTCCCTTGAGAAAACCAAGCTGCTCCTCTGCCAGTGCCCGGGAGAGAAGAGGGTGAATCCTGTTAGCAATGATCTTAGTTATAATCTTGTAGCTGAGATTACACAGCGAGATTGGTTGGTAATCTGAGAACTGTCTAGGATGATTATGTTTTGGAATCAGGACTATAAAAGTGTTGTTTAAATGTTTGTTAACCATCCCTCTAGTCCTCGAATCCTCGATAGCCTCCAACAGATCTTGTCCCATTAATTCGAAATAGTGAAGGTAGAGTTCCACAGTCCATCCATCAGGACCGAGACTTTTTTCTTTTTTAAAGCCTTTTAATACCTGGAAGATTTCCTCTTTTGTGCAGGGGGCTTCCAGTGCTCTCGCTTCCTCTTCAGTGACCATCTGTGGGAAAATTTGGGCTATATCTATCTGATCCTGTAAGGAGATGTGCGGATCTTCTTGGAGGAAAGTCTTGAAGTGTTTGTATGCCACTTGCTTGATGTCTTCTGTCCTGTGAGAAAGTCTCCCATCCTCTTCCTCTATATCCCAAATGATCTTTTTATTCCTACGGTGGCTGGCAAAGCGGTGGAAAAAATGGGTGTTGTTGTCACCACTAGAGAGCCAAAACGCTCTACTTTTTAGCCGCCATCTGTCCTCTTCTGCCTGGAGAATGTGCGCTCGGTCAGCCTCTAAAATATGTAATTTAGCTTCAATATTTGTCTTCTGGTCGGTCCGTGCCTTGTGTCTGTGTAAAAAGGATAATTGATGTTCGATTCTATTCAGAATGGTTGTGTCTTGTGCTTTTTTCCTCTTCAGCCAGCTGATAGTATTTTCTTTTAGGCATTTTAGTTTCCTAACCAAGTTTCCCTGTGCATCCCCAGGTAGCGTGTGGGATGAGTCGGTCCAGACCGATCTAACAATCAGGTCGAAGGCGGGCTCCTGCAACCAGGTCGTGTTGAACTTGAAGGGGTAAGTTGTCCCCAAATGCCCTTTTCCAAGCTGTAGGCAGATAGGAGTATGATCGGAAAGGTAGGGCAGGTCAATCCAGGCCCGGGCCATGTGTGTTGGATTAAGAAGCTCTTCTGAAATAAAGAATCGGTCGAGGCGTTTTTCGATACCGGAGGAGCCCGATCTCCCATTACGCTAAGTAGGCAAAAGTTCCGTTGGTTCCAGATCCACCAGTGCATTTTTTGTGAGGAGAGAATTGATGAAGGTCGCTAATGTGTCAATCTTTGCCTTGTCGCCCCAAATCTCCTTTGAGCTGAGTGTGAAGTTAAGATCTTTGGCAATAATAAGGTCTTTTATGGCTAGAAGGCCAAGGCGGCCGAGCCTCTCCCAAAAGAGTCTGCGGTCCAGAACTTGAGCAATGGAACGAGGCATTCTCAATAAAAATCCCTTTATACAATGTTGTTTATTCAATTTAGAAAGGATGGTAAGGAGAGATTGATCAGACTAAGAGGAGGACAATTAATCCATGGGTGCTACATAAGGTGATCATTTACTATGTTAACATAATTGTTAATTGTAACCGTGTTTTTAGTTGGCGTGGAAATTGTTAAAATGATCACTTTAAGATATTATTATTTTTTGTTATCACACATTTCTCACTACTCTCATATAATGTTAGTCAACACATGTGTTTATGCATATAGCTTTGATAAACACACCACACCAATAGTGTATATAATATGAACTACATTAATAATTAGTTACTTAATCTTGTCATATAAATTGTGTGAATATTTACAAATAACAATCACTTTGCTAGACTAGACTAACTTGAGTTGTTAAGTGATTTAAGCTTTATGCAGGAGGTTTCATGATTGATTTGAGCTTCATGCAAAGGGTTACGGGGTTGAGGTGGGGAAATGTCTAGGGGTTTCGTCAGGTTTTTCTTGAAAATAAAAAAATAGTAGTCTCATTGTAAGTGTTCAAAAAATTATATATTTACCACTTCTAGTGAAAGGGGCATCATCTAGTGCATGATTAGTGGAGTTTAATTTGATCATAACCAACTTATTTTTATTTATAAATAATTAATTTTTTATTATGGAAAAACAAAATTAAGTAAATTAGTGAAATAGAAAACTTAGAAAAAGTCAAGTTGATCGGAGAAATTCAAGGCATGTATTGGGTTAAATTGTCCACAGCAAAAAACACAATAAGGGATACAATATTACATTTGTTTAGACTTTGAAAAAGCAATTCGGTAGATTCTAGATGTCATTGAAACAAATAAAAATTGGAAATCTCACACCCTTTTCTTAGCTTGCAATGAAACATCGGTGTCTCGAACTTCATTGACATACCCCACACATCTTTCTACTTGTGTTGGTGGTTTTGTTTATTATATTTGCAGCTAACACTTCTATTTCATTTTATTTATTAGTGATTTCATCATCCTGTGAGACGAGATATTAATTGTATAATACCTTTCTTATTGTTGAGGGTGTTTAATTTGTTAGACCAAATTAATGAGGATGGGCAATGATGGTTGTGAAGTCCTACAAAATGGTTGCATAAATTCCCACATTAGCAGGCCCTACCTCCTTCAATCCTAGTCTCTCGTCACTCCATCGCGACATCTCTTGGCATGACCCTCCATTCTAAGGTCATCACCTCCATTGCAACCACTACCCAAGTCTCTCACGCTGGATTGGGAATTTGAGAAATATTAATACTATATTTCTAGATAGTCAATCGTCTTGATGACTTTAGTTGATTTTCGTAGAATTTTACAATAAATATTTATTTTTCTAAGATACACATGAGATAAGATTCTCATTGAATCATGACAATGCATTGAGACAAAACAATATTGATTGTTATCATAAATTAACTATTTATGAATAAATTGATGATGACTTCACTCGTTTTACATATTTAATTAAAATGATAAATGTTTTTAATTTGTACATTGTTTTTCAAAAGGCAAAGATCATACTAGCATGATGGTGCATTAAAGAATTTAATTATTCAGAGAAGATTTCCATTCCATAAATTGAATAGTAGTGATTGAGAACCATTTTTTAATTTCTCTTTATTTAAATATTTAAATAGAAATACAAATTTTATAATACAATATTAATATATGTTAGGTTGAACATTATTTTTAATAGGGAATTTACAAGTCAAACAATATTCTCAACATCACTTTTAATAGGCTTACAAATCAAACAATAGCTTTAGCTTTTATTATCATTGTGTGATTGCTTTACTTGACTTAAAGTGGTAAACATTCTACTTCACCCAAACAAAATAAAGTTTTAAATATTGATGAAACTCAAACAAATTTAAACACTCTATCATAAAATATTATCATTATTAAAAAACACAAATCAAATAAATTTCCAAAAAAAAAATTCAATATCATAAAAAAAAAAAACANGCTTTACTTGACTTAAAGTGGTAAACATTCCTACTTCACCCAAACAAAATAAAGTTTTAAATATTGATGAAACTCAAACAAATTTAAACACTCTATCATAAAATATTATCATTATTAAAAAACACAAATCAAATAAATTTCCAAAAAAAAAAATCAATATCGTAAAAAAAAAAAAAACATAAATCAAACAAATTTTATGATAATATTATAATCCAATTAAAAAAATTAAAAAATCAATATCATTAAAAAAAAAACAAAAAAAAACACACAAATCAAACAAATTTCAATATCATAAAGTATTATAATCCACATATGCCATAAGTTAGATTTAACATTAACCTTCTTTCTTGTGCCAATTTGCCCTTTTTTTCTTGTACCAATATGCCTTTGGCAACATTGTAGCCAAGGCCAAGAGTATTTTTCTTAAAAAGTAAACAAAAACGTTGCATCCTTAACCACCGAGTTTTTTCTTTATTTGTGTGGTTGAATCTTCCTAAGGTCACTCAAAATACAAAAGGTTTCGTTGGAACGTGTAGGTATAGGGAATAATCATGTGACAATGAACGTCATGTATAGATATACATTCCAATGGAAGCAGAGCAACATATTTGGAGAGGTACAAATCGCTTTAGTAAGTCGACATTTCAGCTCCTTGAACTCTGCAAATTCGAAACTAGTTATGAGTTATATTTAATTTCTCAATCTAAATTGATGGGATTATTCATTATCGTGTTGCAAGCGAAAAGTTATATTGGGAATTATAATTATATAAAGTGACGAGAAAATATATTGGGAATTATATATAGTCCAACAGGGTCAAGTGGATGAGTGTTGTGGTTATAATGTAAAAGGTTTCGGGGTCAAGTCCCCGTCCAGTTACCGTCCAGTTATATTGTTGAGATTGTTGGGCCTCACTCGATGTCTCCACTAGGTTAGGTCTCGTAATTAGGGTCGACGATTTACTCCATTTACCATCCATGGATCATGAAGAAGTACTCAAAAAATTTTTTTGCTAAAATTTCTTATATATATGTGTGTGAGAGAATAAGAATGAATGTTGAATTCTTACAATTTTGAGTCAAGGAAAATTGTTGGTATTGCATATATATTCTTTATGTCTTTCATTAATAATAAAAAACAATATATTCAAGATGCATCAATTCCATGTAAATATACATAGAACAAATAAATTCAAATCCTACCTAACATTTTATATATATGAGTGGGGATGGATGTTGAATTCTTACAACATTTGGTGGAGGAAATTTTTTGGGATTGCATGTATATTCTCCATCTCTTTCATTAATAATAAAAAACATTATATTCAAGATGCATCAATTCCATGTATACATGGAAAAAATAAATCAAAATCCTACCTAGCATATCCAAGTACAATATAGATTGAATATATCTAAATTCTCTCATACACTCCTTATAATATAAGTTGCCAAACATGCTTGTAACTTCTATACAAAGAACAAACTGCAATGTTGCCTAGGATGTATTTATGCTCAGACTCAATTGAAACATGCCAATGAAACACAAACTGCAATATTGTTTAGATATATTTATGTATGAACTGGTGACATAATAATTAGGAGTAGCACATGTTATAACTTTATGCTTAAATCGATTTCCATGTGTGCTATAACTATTACTTAGTAAGGTAGGAGGAGTAAGTTTGCAAGGCCTTACATACTCAATCCAAAGAAAATGGAGAATGAGTAAGTTATTATGATGCTTGATGCATCATGAGGATGGACATCCCATGGAGCACATTACTCCATAACATTAAATCTCTTCAACTTTTGAAAGGACACATATCCTTATGTTTCTTAATTAGTTAATATATTTAAATAAGCTACATAGGCAATGCCATAGGAAGCACTAATGGAAAAGGTAAAAACATATCATTGATTAACAAGCAAGTGAGGGTCATGTTTCTGAACCCAACCCAAATGATAAGGGGAGGGATGCAAGGTAGTGGATAGTTGTAGGCATTTTATGAACTCATGGGATACAAGGTTCTTTTCGCTCCCATTATTGTGAATGAGGGTAGATAATTAATATTTGACTTGATAATTATGTAGAAAGAGGAGGTCATCACTAGGTTGGAATAGATCCCTAGCCATGAGAAGTAGTGAGGATCTATAGAGGTAGTATCATTTCAGTGAAATGACCTTTGGTGTTGTATGTTGTTGAGTAGATGTAAGAGATTCTATAGTAGGACTAGGATACTCATCGACAAAGAGAGTTTTTGTAGCACCTTGTCATCATAGAGCTCTACTCTCGACAATAGAATGGGTCGATGTCCTATGATAGGAACACCAATGACTAGGACGAGAGGGAAAGGATAGCACACTAAGAGGTAGAGCTAAGGATGGAGGAGATGGGGTTGATATGGGATGTAGTTGAGGGATACGAGGTTGTAGGGAATAAGGGCATTTATCAACTTTTCTTTCAAGAGCTAGGGCATAAAGGAATTTTTGGTCAAGAGTTGTACACTCAAATAAATCCATCTCACTTCTAAGCATTGGTAATGACCTATAATGGAATTTAATGATAAGTATCTCGTTGGGATCACATATTTGAATCCAAATTTGAAGTTGGGTGAAGACTTCAATAAACTATTGATTGGTCTAAGTGGGAGCTTGCTAGACATGTAGCCAACATCCCAAAAGAGTTTGCAAGTATCCAGGGCAATAAAAAATCCAATAGAAGGCTTGAAAAAATGCACCCTAGGTAGAAATACAGACAGAAGTGGAGTTCCTTACCTATGACGTGTTGATTTCAACATAGAGTTATGGAGATTTTGCATGGGACTACCACTAGGCCACAACTACACCATACAACTAATGCTCAAAGATTTGTAGCTTGTATTCTTTACACATATTTGGACAAGTCTTGAAATAGGCACACAAGCTATGAATCCAAGCATCCAATACTTTTCCTTGCATGTGGCCATCATACTTGGGTAGAGTAATGTAAGTGTCTGGTTGGAGCATTGCAGTAGATGCCTTAGATTGTCTGTGTAGGGCTCTAGTGAGTGCAAGTGTTAAATCTTGAACTGAGTTGGATTGAGTATAATCAACATCTCAGATATTTGTGAGGAGGCATTGTATGCACAATGATTTGATTAAAAAATAAACACATTTGGCTAGGGTCAGAGGACATACCTCTAGAATCCCAGAACAAGAACATTGTTGTGTGATTCGAGTGGGTGCTAAGCCAAAGGAACTAAATTACTTGCCAATGAGTGTTGTTGTGAGGGAGTGGATCCTCGAAAGGGCCACAAAATCTAGGGTCAAATTGCTTTAATACCAAATGATGTAAATCACAACTTGCTAAAATATATTTCACAGGGAACAAAAAAGAGAATGAAGAGAGAAAACCCATGAAGCGTGGCAATCTCTCTATGCTACCGATCATTTTTTTGGCCCCATCTCACAAGCCATTCATAAGCCTACATAGATCAAGTAGACACCCTTCCTTTACTATTCTATTTGTGGTAGTTGGTTATATAAACTAAACCATCTTTGTGTGCCCGCCACACTTGATCGATTAGTCCTTGTCATAGAAGATCATGTCTCTTCTTAGGGAAAATACTTTGGCATTGTGAAGACTCTCCAACACCTACAACACCACTTCTTCTGTCCATCTATGCAACACCAAGTTGAATTATTCATCCACACTTGTCCCCTTTGCAACACTAGAAACCCTTCATGCCACAAATAAGTGCTATACAAACATTTACCCATTCCCTCTAGTCCATGGGAATCACTGTCTATGGATTTTTTGAGTGGGTATCGTATGCCCTTCTACAAACAACATGATTTCATTTTTGTTGTGATCTATCATTTTTCCAAGATGGTGCTTGTTATTCCCCGCCCAAAGACTACTTCGTCCACCCAAATTGCATATTTATTTTTTAGGCATGTTTGGTCTCAGTTTAGATTACCTCATAATATTATTTTTTATTGTGATTCATGTTTTTTGAGTACATTATGGAAAACACTATGGCAAATGTTAAGTTGCAAACTCAATTTCTCTACTGCTTTTCACCCTCAAATCGATGACCAAACTGAGGTAGTGAATTGTAGTCTTGTTCATGCCCTCTACATACACTTCACTCACAACAAACAATGGGACATCTACTAACATTTCCTACTACATAGTTACAATCACTCTATCAATTGTTCCACTGATTTTTCACCCTTTGAGGCATGTTATGGGTATCAACCTCTCACCCATATGAACTACCTATCACTTTCCAACCTCCCTCACCTTCCCACCAACTGAAGGAGCAACACAGTGCCTCCCTTTTGTGCACAAGTTGGCCTAGATTCACGAGCAGGTAACCACAACACTCCAAGCATCCTAGGCATGTTATAAATATTTCCAAGATTGCCATCAAGTTCCCATTTAAGGTTGCAATTGGATAAGCAACATTTAAGGTTGTTTCCATCATAAGTTGAAGCTTGTTCGGTATGGTCCATATACTATTATCCAACAAGTCAATGATAATGCTTGTCAACTATATTTTTTTTCCCAACTTTTTATTCATAGTGTTATCATATGAGTAATTTGAAACTCTATGAACCTCCCTTGCTGGAAGAAGAATTTTTAGCTCACTCGTCCTACAAAGATTATTTCAAATTTCCAACAACCACTTGCCAAAGACACATTGTTAAATATTCACAATTGCTCAATTAGGCACATTTCACATCATTCCTATCTTGTTGGACACTAGGGACAACTGCCTACTCAGGTGAAGTGTGTTTCCCATTTTGTTTTCCAGGCTTCTTTCCCTCATTTAGTTGAGAAAATGGGGACACTTTTGAAACTAAATAGGGAGGAGCTAATGTACCATGAGGATGAACATCCCAAGGAGCACACAACTCCATAACAATGCACCTCTCCAACGTCTCAAATGACATAGATCTCCAGGTTCTTTAATTAGTTAATGTATTTAAATAAGCCATGTATAGTTGTGCTTCGAGCATTGTGCTAGTTATTTTTTACTTTGACATTGTAAACCTCTATAAGAGCATTTTATTTTTGTAATTAAGAGGCAACTATATTAATATATACAAAATTTGCAACAGAGTTGGAACCAGTTCACTACCCAGAGAGACCATGACAGTCTCTCAGGATAAAACAAACAAAAAAAATGTTCCTGCCCTAGTGGGGAAACTAGGCTGGATAGAGCCATATATGCATGAACATCTGATTGTAATAAGTTTCAGAGAGTCTGCTATGCCTACTGTCTATTCTAAAACTGTAGAAATCTAGAAAAAATAGAAAAAACAACAAGTATACCACTATTGGCACCCCTTGTAACCCTTGTTGGCACCCCTTCGAGTGGTAGCGCATTAGACAACACCTGTATACAGATCAACCTAGATATCCTGAAGCCCTCTGTATATAAAATGATCGGTCGCCTGACTGCTATAGTGCCACTGATAATAACACTCGGGAAGATACTCTTTAGTACTTGGGTAGTCGGGTAGTACAACTAAGGGCACAATCTAGCCTCCTTAATTGTTTCCCTGAGATATTGGGTCGAGTACTACTGTTGGACCTCCCACATATATTAGAGTGCTATTGCTATGATATATTAGGCATTTCAACACTGCAGTATTCTTTAGATTGGAGTATAACTCCGTAGGAGTAAAAAAACAGGTCCAGATCCCATTGGCACCATTATTTGAGCCCTATCCCATTAGATTCCTCTCTTCACCCTAATCGTAGTCATACCTATCATTTTTCAACAATTGTTTTTTCCCGTGGACCCAAACCCCTTCCGACACCCTTATTTGGGCCTTACCCCATTGGATTCCCCTCGTCACCCTGATCGTCGTGATACCCTTCACCCATAACCCCTTTTCTATGTGGTCCCACCCGTCCCTTTCCATTTTCCCTCTTCATCATGGTCCACACCCATAGTCAAGACTTGGAAGCTCGCTTCAATTCCTTGTCCTCTACTTTCACAGAGACCCAACAGGAAGTGCGACAACTCAATGCCAATATTGCCACCATCAATAAAAACATGCATTCCTCCATCGACGCCAAAATGGAAACCATCAAACAGGACCTCGCTACCCAACTTGCATCCTTCTATGACACGATCTGTGTCAAGTTGAATATCCCTGCAAACCTTACCTCCTCTAACCTACCTTTGCACCCTAAAGGTAAAAATTCCTCCAATTCCCAAACTTTTCAACCCATCACTTTCAGCATGACCTACGCCTTCCGCGTGTGGATGTGAACAAATTTTATGGCTCAGATCCCATTGGATGGGTAACCCAAATGCAACATTATTTCTCTTTGTACGACATTACAGATGAGTTGGCCAAACTCCGATATGGTGTTCTCCATATAGATCAAGAACGTTGGCAATGGTGGCAATGGAGGAAAAATGCCCGCCAAGGGTATGTGGCTTGGACACAATTTGTTGCATATCTTTATGAATTCTTTGACACTGACACCAACCATTTAGGTTGTTTGACAAAGTTGAAACAATCTAGCACAATGGAAGACTTTATAGCTACTTTTGAGCGATTGGCTTTCCGCACAGAGGGCATGTATGATGATTTTTTCCGCGAATGTTTTATTAGTGACCTCAAGGATGAGATCTATGCCCATGTCATCATGGCTCGTCCTTAGAGTTGGGTGGAAGCTACTAAAAGAGCTAAGGAAGCAAAACATGTTTTCTCTTCTCAAACCATAAAACCCTCCTTTATTCCTTGCCCTAAACTAGTCACTCCCACTCCTCCTTCCACTCCACTAAATATCCAGAAATTGACCAGGGTAGAAATGGTTAAATGCCAACTCAAGGGTATTTGTTATAATTGTGATGAAAAATATTTTCCTGGGCACAAGTGTAACGAACAAAATATTTTTATGGCCATCTCTGAGGATGTTTCTGAAGGTGATGTCGAGGCTCCCCATGTGACCAAGTCCCCTAAACCCACGGACATAACTCCACCTTCCAACCCTCCCGAAGTTGAACCGGTAATTTCCCTGAATGCTCTCACTAGCTTCTCTACTCCCCAAACCCTCAAGCTAATTGGTTACATTAAGCATCAGAAGGTCATCATCCTTGTTGACAGTGGAAGCACCCATAATTTTATTCACCGCTACATTTCTCAAGAAACTAATTGTTATATCCATGCAGTCAATAATGTTCAAATCGTGATTGCTAATGGCGGATCCATGAAATGTGGGGGTCATTGTGAAAATGTGCGTCTCCAAATTGGTCAGTACCACATGAAATCTCATGTGTTTGCTATCGACATGGGTGGTTGTGACATTGTGTTGGGTGCTGAAATATAGCTAAGGACTCTAGGTCCCATTCTCATGGATTTTAAGGAATTAACCATGCAATTCACCTAGGAGGGACAACATTATAGGTTCCAAGGCATCACAACAGGTTCCCCTGATATCATCAATTCCCATCGCATGGAAAAGATCCTCAAAAAAGGTCATTCCGACATCATTGCACAACTCTATTCCATTCACGCTACTCAGACACCCTCTGTGTCGTCAGACCTCCAATCCATCCTCTCCAAACATCAAGATGTTTTTCCCACTCCCTAGGGACTTCCTCCTTCTCGTGGTGTTCATGATCATTCCATTCCCCTTGTCCTCGACACCCTTCCTCCCAATGTTCATCCCTTTGCCCAGAAAAATGAAATTGAGAAAATTGTTCAAGAATTGCTCACTGCAGGCGTTATCCGTCCTAGTACAAGCCCCTATTCTTCTCCTGTGGTCATGGTGCTTGAAAAATAAGGCTCTTGGCACATGTGTCTTGAATTTCACGCCCTCAACAAACTCACCATCAAAGAAAGTTTTCCCATTTCTGCCATTGATGATCTCTTGGATGAATTGAGTGGTGCACAGTTCTTTACTAAACTTGATCTTCGTTCTGGCTGCCACTAGATACGTATGAAAGAGGTCGACATTCCTAAGACTGCATTTCGAACTCATGAGGGTCACTATGAGTTTTTGTTCATGCCCTTTGTCTTGTGTAATGCTCCCTCCACTTTCTAAAGCCTCATGAATCATGTCTTTCGTCCTTTTCTCCGTCATTTTGTCTTAGTTTTCTTTGATGATATTCTCATCTATAGTAAAACCTGGACAACCCATATTTCTCATGTGGATCGAGTTCTACATATACTCTCTTAGCACCAACTTTTCCTCAAACAATCTAAATGTGCTTTTGGAGCCTCAGAATTCAAGTACTTGGGTCATGTAGTTGGCAAGGTAGGTGTCAGTGTGGATCCTAAGAAGATTGAAGCTATGCAGGATTGGCCTCACCCCAAGACTCTCAAAATATTGCATGGTTTTCTGGGTTTAATCGGCTATTATTGCAAGTTTGTTTAGAATTATGGAAATATTGCGGCGCCTCTCACTGCTCTCCTTAAAAAGAATTCTTTCACTTGGACTACCACAATTGGTCAGGCCTTTATGTGCACCACTCCAGTCCTAGCCCTTCCTACTTTCACAAAGACCTTTTTCCTAGAATGTGATGCTTCCAGGAGAGGAATTGGAACATTCCTAATGCAAGATGGTTGACCTTTGGCCTTTACCAACAAACAACTATAAGAGCAACATTTGGGCCAATCAATCTATGAAAAGGAAATGTTGTCTATTCTGCATGCAGTGGATCTTTGGAACCCTTATCTATTGGGGCAACGCTTCCATATTAAGACAGATCGTCAAAGCCTCAAGTATTTTCTAGAGCAACGACCTTCCTCCTCGGAGCAACAAAAATGGGTGACTAAGCTCTTTGGATATGATTATGAGATCATTTACAAGAAAGGCAAAGAAAATGTGGTTGTTTATGCTCTTTCAAGAAAATATGAAGATGAAGGGTCCCTTTTTTCCGTCTCCTTAGTTGTACCAGATTGGCTCCAAGCTGTTCTCTAGGAATGGCTACAAGATCCCAAAATTTCACATTTGATCCAACAATTGCATGCCAATTCTCCAGTTTCTCCCGGCTACTCTTGGCACAATGATGATCTTCGCTACAAAGGTCGTTTGTATTTAAGTAAATAGTCACAACTTAAATCCACAGTGCTTTCTGAGATTCATGCTTCACCAACATTTGGGCACTCAGGGTTTACCAAAACCTATGACCGGGTCAAACGTTCTTTTTTTGGGGATGGTATGAAACAATACGTTCACACTTTTGTGGCAAAACATGATGTTTGTCAACGCAACACGGGCGAAACAATCAAAGCTCCCGACCCACTACAACCACTTCCGATTCCACCAACTATTTGGAGGGACATCTCTATGGATATTATTGCGGGGGTACCTAAATCGGGCAATAAGTCAGTCATCATGGTGGTCATTGATCATATTTCCAAGTATGCTCATTTCTGTGCTCTTCAACACCCATTTACCACCTCCATTGTGGCTCAACATTACATGGATCATTTCTTCAATATTCATGGAATGCCTCATTCTATTATTTCTAATCGGGATCCCACTTTCACCAACAATTTTTGGCAAGAATTGTTAAGGCTATAGGGCACCCAATTGCATCTCAACACAACTTATCATCCCCAAATTGGTGGTCAAACTAAATTTGCCAACAAGTGTTTGGAAACATATTTGAGGTGTTTTGCATCTGAAAGGAAAAATCAGTGGGCTTAATGGTTACCACTAGTTGAATGGTGGTACAACACTTCTTGCTATACAACTACTCACATGACTCCTTTTGAAGCAGTATATGGACAAAATCCACCTTCATTTGTCTCCTACATGCCAGGTGTCTCAAAGGTCCAGGTGGTTGACAAAACACTTACAGTTCGAGAGGCTATTCTCCATACCCTCAAAGAGAATTTGGTAATGGCTCATAATCACATGAAGCAACAAGCAGATCAAGGTCACTCTGGACATCAATTTGTTGAAGGAGACTAGGTATTTCTTCGACTGCAACCTTATAAGCAAACTTCACTCAAGGCCAACTATTGTTAGAAACCGGCGCCCAAATTTTATGGTCCTTATACAGTTCTCAAGCGTGTGGGACAAGTGGCCTATCAATTAGCTTTGCATAGTCATTCTAAGCTCCATCCTATTTTTCATGTCTCCTGGTTAAAGAAGGTGATTGGAACTAAGTGCCAAACTCAAACCAACCTTCCCGAGCTGGATGAAGAAGGCTCCATCTGGTTGCAGCCACAAGTAGTTTTGGACCAGCGTGAGCATCGTCTTTATCAACATACCATCAAGGAAGTGTTAGTCCAGTGGAAAGATACAATTCTAGCAGATGCCACTTGGGAGCCAACTACCATTCTGCAACAATTTCCTCATCTCAAGCCTTGAGGACAAGGTTATTTTTAAGGGGGAGGGCATGTTATGGACCTAACCTCCCTAACCCCTCATGTAGGTAGAATAATATATTTCCATGTAATAAATGCCAATATTAATAAGGCCTAACATTAAGGAAGAATAAGTCAAATGTAAGAAGACCTGATAGAAGCTTCTACTTCTAGAAGGATCTTCCTCTAGATTGTTCTTTTAGATATATAGATTTAGTATAAATAGGAGTAGATGGTATGCAAAGTTTTGTCTTGAAAATTATTGTAATAGAGCTCTGCTCTACTGGAGATTTCCCCCTTGAAGAGGCAAGTGAACATTGTTTCCTATCAATAAAGGTATTATTTTGGCGTTTTGTTTACATCTATTGCGTTGTTCCACTGTAAGTCTTTGCAATATTTTTGTTTTCAATTATTTTAATAGATCTAGTACCTTACAACTACCATCGCTTTCATGTGCCAATACAGCTCCAGAGTTTGATAGAAATTTTCAATTCTTGGTTCTAGTGCAACCCAGATCATGAATCAACCCTCCGACTTGCTACTCCACTTCCCCATCATCCTTAAACTCTCTTACCAGACGAACTTTAGCCTCCAATGCAGGAATTGCGACCTTGTCCTGCATCGACACAAAATTCTCATAATAATCAACAACCTTCATTGATGCCTTAGCCGCCCGAGACGACCCAATGCCAGAGGTGCTACGCCAACGACCTCGGGGCGCCATGACTGAGTAAATGCAAGCCACCAAAAAATCTAACAAATGACCAAAGGAGTCACCACCATTCCAAACATACCCAAGCTAAGTAGTGTTCAGAATCAAGAAGATGCAATTTAACTCTTCTTAAGCGGAGGGGATATCATCAATCAAGCATAATCTACTCTCATTCCCGTGACTTGCCATAACTATTAACATCATAGAAGATTTCAGCCAAATCCAGAGGCCCATGCAAAGACTTGTCCTCAACATCTGGTCACTCCAAACCATGATCAAATTAATTGCCATTTTCCTGCATGAGTACAGGCGTGACGTCATACCCTTTGTGCAAGTTGCATTGTTCGTAGATCCCAACCTCTCAACATTCCTTGCCATCAAAATTGTTAGTCCGACGAGCTCATGAGGGGACGGTTGCCAACTGCTCCGTAGAGGTTCCATTGACAGGTGAGTAGACACGTGGAGCAACATGCAGTGGAGGTGAGGCTCTTGACAATCTTGGGGTAAGCACCAATTCCGTCATGCCAACCACGTTTTCGTTTGGATAGGCTAACACTCCATTCGGGTCTCTATAAGAGGATTTTTTCCCACTTAATGAAAATGAATAGATTTTGGGGTTTTTCTCTTCATTCTCTTTTCTATTCTCTACAAAATCTATTTTAGCAAGCTATGATTTACATCAAAGCCATTATGCACCGCAGAAGGGAAGAATAATTCTCCTCCCACTTCAAATATGTTCAAACAAACTAGGTGGTTGCTCATATTATTCTATGTGAACACACACAATAAAACATAATTTATTACACTTCATTATAATTTATTAAAGTGGATATCAATGTAAATAAAACTGATACGTCAACTATTTTAAAGGGTCATTAATGTGGAACAAAATCCTCAAAATATAATATCTTCTTCTTGAAATTCTAAAATGCCAAAAGGGCAAGGAGACAATTTAACGAAATTATGAGAGTTTGTTAAAATATTACATAGGTTAAAGACGATATGGAATAGGTTGTTCACTGAAAGTGGGGTGTCAAATGGTGGAAACATTACATGCAACATTGACATACACATGCTTTCTCTCTATAAGCACCATGGCAAATGCATAGTCATTGGGATTTTGGGCTTCATCCAAGTGATTCTCAATTAAAAATATTCCTTGATAACATAATATGACCAACATTGTCACTGGTAAATGCCTCTTGTAGGGTATTGTGATGCATTTCTGTCAGCTTAAGTTCAGTTGTCAACCTAGTGGGAACAAAGATTACAACCATACCAGGCTTTAGAACATCGGTTTCAACATGTTCCACGAGCATAGTCCTAATACCACCAATCTTGTACACATCTTGGAGTAGCAATCAAAAGGGGTTGTTAGATGGTCTCTTGGGCTCATACACCCATTGAAGGGCTTCAACAATAAGCTTGTCAAGCACCCATGGATACTTGAATAACCTCTCATTTGTCCCAACAACTTCCTTCTCAAAACATTCCATCACGCGCTTGTCAATAGTACCCCCGAGCTTGTAAATAAGATGGCTAGCAATGAGGATGTTGAAACAACATAATGTTTCTTGGCTCAATGCAGTGAAAGTCTCCTCAAATCCAATACTATGCACCAAAAATAAACGGGGAAAACTAATGGGCATATAATAGCCACGCTGAACAAGTAATTCAAATTTTTTAAGATGACAGGGAATTATGGAAGGATGAAAGATTGATATATGGTAGGGTAGAGGAAGCGAATTTAGGTGGCAAGTGGCAAAAGCGAATTCAGGTGGCAAGTGTCAATTTCTAGGAATAAGGATGGACTAATGGTAGGAGTTGGGTGGTAAGTGTCAAAGTCGATATACAATGCAATTGAAGGAGAAGTCACATCAAATGGATGATTGATCTAAGCATCATATAGATACATGTGATGCTTTAAACAATGGTATGCAAAAAGGTTTTCCATAAAAGTAAATCCTATCAATGTAATAATCATAGATAGGTTGATTTGTATGCTTATTTAGAACATGAATGATCATTGAAGTGACAAGGAATGTATGTTGAGCTTGTTTCCAAGCTCAAGCATTGATGGCTTTTAGGGTTCCTGAATCCCCATGGATTTGCCTTATAGATGACTTATCTAATCCTTGGTTTACAAGGATTCATTACAAGCCGATATTGAGGAACAATGTTTCACTTTTCACATTGGAATTTATTTTATATACCTAATTAGAAAATGCATCATTATTTTTCTTAAGCGCGACTTTTTCTAGAAGTTCAATTTTCAACTCCAAGTTTTTGAGAGCCAACATGACTTAGTGTAGCTTTTCACGTCTCACTTCCATTTCATCCTTGACGATATCCTCATTTTATCTCCTCAATGACTCTACTTCTACATGCTTTAAGCCAATTTCTTCATACATGATCCTATTTTCCTCCTTTAGTTAGTCCAAAGTGACGAAGGGTTAAGTAACGAAGGGTTGGATTTACCTTCCACCACATCGTTTGCTCATGTCACTGAGCTACATTGTTCTCTAACATGTGCTTTGTAATTTAAATCTATTTGAATAAGAGTAAATTGAGAATAACTTCTTTTATTATGTGGATTTTTCATCATCCTACCATTCTATAGAATTAATACCAAATGATGTTATGCCTTAAAAAAATATTTTAATTTAACTCTCCATGTTTTTATAACTCTTCTCAAGACATAAACCATTAAGATTATCATTATTGTAACTCTAACTTCATAAAAAAGAAAAAAATGATTTTTAAAAATAAAACATAGATTAATTAACATTTAACAAGATGGTCAAAACAAAACTCACACCTTGATGTCTTTATCTTCACAACCAGTTATAACTGTAAGGTCCTTCTTTTAAGTAATAAAGAAGTTGGTGAGCTAATCCATATCTCACACCTTGATGTCTTTATCTTCACAACCAGTTATAACTGTAAGGTCCTTCTTTTAAGTAATAAAGAAGTTGGTGAGCTAATCCATATCTCTAATTAGTAGTTAAAATCTCTCTATTTGTCCATAGTAATGTTGGTGAACCAATCTTTTGACATGTTTATAAATTATGCTTATGTGGAGAAGGTTGCTTCCTTGATCCACTCAATCTTATTCTAAAAGCGAGTCATGAATAATCTTTGTCATTATTTTTTATAATAAAATATTATTTTATATTTTTATTAAAAAATTATAATTATATTTTTATTAAAAAATTATAATTATATTTTTATTTTTATTAAATGCACTTTGAATTCCATTTTGTTATCATTCTTAAAAACTAATTTTTTTTTTTTAAATAAGGTAATAAAACATTTAAAAATAAACCATCTTGATTCATAATTTTCGAAAAAAGAGTCCATATACATGGCACACTTTTACTGAACTTTATGCCTTATTCTTTTTCTTTAATGAAATATTTTTAAAATTAAAAACTATATACATTTTAGCAAAAACTGTCTACATTATTTATTTAATGTGTAAATGCAATAATTCTATTGTCATATTGGTTTGTATTTTGCCTTTAGCAACACTCTCTTGTCACTCACTCTTGCTTTATTTTTGATGTCTATCTCTTTGTAAGATACCAATCTTTATGAACTGATAGGTGGGAATCTTTTAACGTGGGCTCAAAATAATGGTCAAAAGAATATTTCATATTTTTCAAAAGAATCTTGACTATACAATAGACTTTAAAATAAAGTCACTTGCGTGCAATGATAGGGTCAACAAACGCATTGAGAGAATCTCAACTTTCTTTCGGCGTAACATTTTCCCAAAACCCTTTGTCATTTGTAATTATTGTATGAAAAATTGATAAAGGGTTTTTGTTTTTTAATAAAAAATTGGTAAAGTTCGATTTCTCTTCTCCATATTAAAAAGTTGGTATTTGTACAATTTTAATGTGGAGTTGGTTCATACCTCTCGTATTTCTACAATACTAATGTAGAGTCGGTTTATGCTTTTTCATTAATTAATCAAAAGTTTTTTTTTTTTTTTTTTAATATTAAAATGTTGTTATATTGTATTAATGTGAAATTGGGGTTTATAATTAAAAATGTTATTCATATCTCCAAAAAAAATTCATCTTCCTCATTTATTATTTGAGTTGAGTTTGAATATGCATTTTATTTATATTTTGATAACTAAATGCAACAAAAATTTATATTACTCCATTAAAATTTTACAAAAAATATATAAGTATTAGTGATCCTTCACGTTTAGTATGAGGATCCCAAGGGTGATTCTTATATGTGATTTACAATTTATATCAAAGTTACTCAAATATCTAAATGATTAATTGTGGACTTATTTATAAAAGGTTGTATTTTAGTTGGTTTTACGACCTGCGTGCATATAAATGGATCAAAGCACACTCCCATGTCCTTCTATTTATAAAGAGGTTTTCAAAAGAGTGAGGGATTATGGGCAAGGGTTTCCACATGAATGAGTGATTATAATGCAATCTCTATTATCCACTTCTGTTGTTTTTACCTGTTCAAACATGGTGTCAAAGCTCTTGGGTTTTGGCCATTGTATACCCTAGTTTTGGCGTTTATTTTGGTCTCGAGTTTATATAGAGCATTGATTATGTGGCATAATATACCCTAGTCGCATTGTTCTTTGAAAAATTAGTGATTTTGGGGGGTGAGAAGACCAGATCCTTTGTTGATCCATCAAATTTGTTGCACACTAGCATGCAAAGTTACATGGTTAAGAATTTGGATGTGCACTTCATGTGAATGTGTATAGTGATATGTTGATTACACCCATGTCAGATTGAATTATCTAGGTTATGCAGATGTATACCCAAGACTCAAGTTCTAGGTGGAGATACAATGGTTCAATCTATTTAATTGTGTGAAGCTTGGAATCGATTAATTAAGGAGTCAACTGCTAGATCTACACCTGATCAACTGTGCATCATTTACTAGTAGATCATCTAAATAGTATCGACTACCGAAGGTGTCATTTTTGGAACACTATTGACAGATCGATTGGAAGTCGACTAATGATTGGACCCATAGAGGATTTACATTAGTTGTGCTTTGGTTGGTTGATTGATAGAGATCTTTGTATCGACCAAGAAGTGATCTTTAGTAATCAACTTGTAGTTGATTAAGCAGTCTAACTCTGCCTTGGTTGTGATCATGTTTGATATGCCTAATATTTCTTAAATATAGTTGTAATCCTTGATTGCATTTGAGTGACTAGGTAGTTTTGTTTTGTTAAGATGATTATGAATTAAAGTTAACTAGCATATGTTGAATGGCTTGACATATTCAACTAGTGAGAAATATTGAGGAGGAGGGAAATTTGGTCTGTGTTTCAGATGGTGAAGGTTTTGTAGTAGAAAAGGTCCCACAAGAGTAGTCAGGGTGGATGTATCTTTGTCGGTGGTTGGCAAAGGCTACATGGAAGGCATGATGGCATATGAGGAGGAAGTTGTGGACTTCTTCGATGATCCTTTGGAGGGTCAAAGGATTTGTTCCAACCCTAGTTTGGGTCGATGGGATGCTTTGTGGGATACTGAAAAGATTCACCATATGGGGTATAGATCACTGGAGGAGGCCACTGGTGCGAGAGTTGGGTGAACAAGTTGTCAGGATCTTGGGACAATTAGAGGAAGGGGTGACAAGTCTTTTTGGTGATCAATCCAAGGACCATAATTACATATGTGCTTTTTCCCATGCAATAATTAATAACCCTAATCTTGCAAGTCCATCAACCCTGAATGCTTGGTTAGAGAAGGATGATGGTTTCCCACACTAAAGGTATGAATTGGTAACCACATCGAATGAGGTCTGTGTTGTTTTTTATTTCCTTTGCAACTATGATATAGGTCAACATGATAGTTTTAATGGTTATGGTTTTGTTGGAAATATATTGGATTTGAGGCTTTTGATCATAGGCCCATCCTCAAAGTTAGAGGTTGTAGGGCATTAGTCTCAGGAGGGCTCTAGAAATCCAAAGAGATGTAAATGTGTCAGGAAGACACATGAAGACATTAGCCTAAACTCTGGTGGAAACACAAAATTTAATGATATAATGGATATGGGAGACTTGGCACTAGTAGGATGTTTTCCTGGGAAGATAATGAGTATGGAGGTATTGAAGAATTCGACCAAGCAAACTTTTGAACCAATGGTGGGGGCCTCTCCACATGCTCTGATTCTAGTAAAATAATGCTTGGCTTGGGTATTTAGGATGACTGGAGAAGTAGAGAAAATCCTACGCTCACATTAGAAGTGGGGATTTCAATATGTGTTCTTGAATAAATGGAATATTGAGTTTGATGTTTGGTCAACTAGTGTGGAAATTCTCCCAGTATGGGTTGGTATCCTAGGGTTTCCATTGATTTGGTGGTTTGAGGAGGTGTTCGAAAAAATTGATAACACTTTAGGTACCTTTTATGAAGAAAATTTATCATTCTTAGAGTTTGGTTACTATGGCATGTCACAGAGCTTAGTGGGGTTTGAAGTGAGAAAGGTTATGGAAGAAATGATGGATATAAGAAGGGGAGTTGACCTCTTCTATCTTAATTTGGATTATGAGGGGATTCCATTCAGATGTGCACACTACCATTGTTACATGAAATTTGTTGTAGAAGGCTATTTCCCGAGTATGAAGAAGAACTGGGCTCTTAGGAACCATCCAAAAGGCTTGGAGACATTGGAATTGGAAACAATCTATATTACGAGCAAGAAAGAGGATGTAAGGGTTCAAGCGACTTCAGATGGTCTTTGAACATGACCTATGGTAGGATATGTTCAAAACTCAGGCACTAGATAGGTCAAAGAAACTAACTTGGACATGGTTGACAACAACAAGGAGACAAAGGCAATTTCATGTAACACTCACTAAACTCACTCTATGAATACATGTTTTTCTTTGGAAAATTTTGTTTTGGGACACGGGGAAATGCGGTTGGGTCCAAAGAACCATAATCCTTAAGTGACTTTCTACCCAGCTTGCCTGATATAAAAAATGCCAACCCATTGCCTCTCATACCTATTCCTAGAATCATAGAGAGTTTGTGGCATAATATACCCTAGTCGCATTGTTCTTTGACAAATTAATGATTTTTGGGTATGAGAAGACTAGATCCTTTGTTGATCCATCAAATTTGTCGCACACTAGCATGTAAAGTTACATGGTTAAGAATTTGGATGTGCACTTCATGTGAATGTGAATGTATATAGTGATATGTTGATTACACCTATGTCAGATTGAATTATCTAGGTTATGCAGATGTATACCCAAGACTCAAGTTCTAGGTGGAGATACAATGGTTCAATCTATTTAATTGTGTGAAGATTGGAATCGATTAATTAAGGATGCAACTGCTAGATCTACACTTGATCAACTGTGCATCATTTATTAGTAGATTGTCTAGATAGTATCGACTACCAAAGGTGTCATTTTTGGAACACTATTGACAGATCGATTGGAAGTCGACTAACGATTTGACGCACAAAGGATTTGCATTAGTTGTGCTTTGGTTGGTTGATTGATAGAGATCTTTGTATCGACCAAGAAGTGATCTTTAGTAATCAACTTGTAGTTGATTGGGCAGTCTAACTTTGCCTTGGTTGCGATCATGTTTGGTATGCCTAATATTTCTTAAATATAGTTGTAATCCTTGATAGCATTTGAGTGACTAGGTAGTTTTGTTTTGTTAAGACGATTATGAATTAAAGTTAACCAACATATGTTGATCGGCTTGACATATTCAACTAGTGAGAAATATTGAGGAGCAGGGAAATTTGGTCTGTGTTTCAGATGGTGAAGGTTTTGCAGTAGAAAAGGTCCCACAAGAGTAGTCGGGGTGGATGTATCTTTATCGGTGGTTGGCAAAGGCTACATGGAAGGCAGGATGGCATATGAGGAGGAAGTTGTGGACTTCTTCGATGATCCTTTGGAGGGTCAAAGGATTTGTTCTAGCCCTGGTTTGGGTCGATGGGATGCTTTGTGGGATACTGAAAAGCTTCACCATCTGGGGTATAGACCACTGGAGGAGGCCACCATGGAGATTTTGGGTGGATTGGTGCGAGAGTTGGGTGAACAAGTTGTCAGGTTCTTGGGACAATTAGAGGAAGGGGTGACATGTCTTTTCGGTGATGAATCCAAGGACCATAATTACATATGTGCTTCTGGCCATCAACCTTGAATGCCTGGTTAGAGAAGGATGATGGTTTCCCACACTAAAGGTATGAATTGGTAACCACATCGAATGAGGTTTGTGTTGTTTTTTATTTCCTTTGTAACTATGATATAGGTCAACATGATAGTTTTTATGGTTATGGTTTTGTTGGAAATATATTGGATTTGAGGCTTTTGAGCATAGGCCCATCCTCGAAGTTAGAGGTTGTAGGGCATTAGTCTCAGGAGGGATCTAAAAATCCAAAGAGATGTAAATGTGTCAAGAAGACACATGAGGCCATTAGCCTAAACTCCGATGGAAAAAAAAACTTAATGATATAATGGATATGGGAAACTGGGCACTAGTAGGATGTTTTCCTGGGAAGAGAATGAGTGTGGAGGTATTGAAGAATTCAACCAAGCAAACTTTTGAACCAATGGTGGGGGCCTCTCCACATACCCTGATTCTAGTAAAATAATGCTTGGCTTGGGTATTTAGGATGACCGAAGAAGTAGAGAAAATCCTACGCCAACATTAGAAGTGGGGATTTCAATATGTGTTCTTGAATAAATGGAATATTGATTTTGATGTTTGGTCGACTAGTGTGGAAATTCTCCCAGTATGGGTTGGTATCCTAGGGTTTCCATTGATTTGGTGGTCTGAGGAGGTGTTCGAAAAAATTGATAACAGTTTAGGTACCTTTTATGAAGAAAAATTATCATTCTTAGAGTTTGGTTACTATGGCATGGCACATATCTTAGTGGGGTTTGAAGTGAGAAAGGTTATGGAAGAAATGATGGATATCAGAAGGGGAGTTGACCTCTTCTATCTTAATTTGTATTATGAGGGGATTCCATTCAGATGTGCACACTACCATTGTTACATGAAATTTGTTGTAGAATGCAATTTCCTGAGTATGAACAAGAATTGGGCTCTTAGGAACCATCCAAAAGGCTTGGAGACATTGGAATTGGAAACAATCTATATTATGAGAAAGAAAGAGGATGTAAGGGTTCAAGCGACTTCGGATGGTCTTTGAACATGACCTATGATAGGATATGTTCAAAACTCAGGCACTAGATAGGTCAAAGAAACTAACTTGAACATGGCTGACAACAACAAGGAGACAAAGACAATTTCATGTAACACTCACTAGACTCACTCTATGAATACAAGTTTTTCTTTGGAAAATTTTGTTTTGGGACACGGGGAAATGAGGTTGGATCCAAAGAACCATAATCCTTAAGTGACTTTCTACCCATCTTGCCTGATATAAAAAATGCCAACCCACTACCTCTCATACCTATTCCTAGAATCATAGAGAGTTTGTGTGCTAGACAAGGACCATAAGGCACCCATGCAGACCCCATTATGGACTGTACCCTAGATGGGAAGGTCACACGTGACTCCAATCCCTTGGAATCGGTAAAGTACAATTTAAGACCTAGAAGCAAAGACGCTCTTGATTTTCCAGGAAAGGTGGTGGGGGGCTTAGGTTTTTTTGAAGAGAAAGTACCCAAATCCAATTGAAGGGGGAGGAAATCATTCATATATATGGCCCAAAAACAAACATCTTACGAAATCAAGTGCGGGAAACAAATATCTTTAAGTGGGGCTCTTAGAGAAAATATACCCCAGTCAAGGGTTCCAAATGATTTTTATGACCCTCAATTGTAAAGGGATGGCTAACCCCTCAAAGAAGTTGGTCATAAAGAGATTAGTTGATAGTATCAAGCTTTCTATTATTCTATTGCAAGAGACAATGGAATATGGAGAGAGAATCACTTAGGAACTTTCTAAAATGCTAAGTAACTAGGATTTCTATTTTATAGATGCCACTGTGAGATCGAGTGGGAATGTGACTGGATGGAATAAATGCTCCTTCACCCTCACTAATTCTTGGGTCTTTCCTATAGTACGAGGGGCCTCCTTTTTCTCTTTGGATCAATATCGTAATGTTGAATGTTTATGGCCCTTACATGGATAGGGGGGAATACTGGGATAGATTGTTCAAAATGGGTAGAGTACAAAATGGATGGGTTGTGATAGGGGGAGAGTTGAATTTCACCTTAGGAGCATCATAAGTATAGGGCCCGACTACTCAATTGGATCTTCTCTCTAGTTATTTCATTAGAAAATTGGAAGAAACTAGTCTTTTGGATAAAGAAACTTCTAAACTATCTCCCACCTGGTGCAACAAGAGAGTTGGGGAAGCCATAATTGCTAAGAGGCTTGATAGGTTTTTAATCTCCAAAGCCTTCTTAGATGAAGTCATAAGGAATTCATAAGGATCAAATAGGTCACCACTAGGGGGACTCTGATCATAATCCTGTGGTGTTAGAAGTGCCCCCTGCAATAGAGAAACCTACCAGCCCCTTCAAACTATATCCATAGTGGATGAAGATGGAGAATTTTGTGGGAAAAGTCAAAATTGTTTGGAAACCTTATAATGGTAATCTAAGAGAATATTCTCCAATTCAATTTCACTAAAATTTAAAAGAGTAAAAAAAGGTGGTTGCTAATTGGGAAAGGGATAAAAAGATGAAATATGATAGGGTTCTAAGAGAAGTATAGGAAGCCTTGGAGGTACTCTACAATAGTGAAGGCTTTGGGTATTTGAGTGATGAATATAAAGTCAAAGTAAATTCATTAGAATTTAAAAGGAGGCTCATTCTTTTGGAAAAAGAAAAATAATGGAGACTTAAGAGCAAGGCACTATGGTTATAGGTTGGAGATGAGAATACAAATTTCTTTCACAGGTATGCAAATTGTAGAAAGAATATAAAATCTATTTAGAAAATTGATAAGGGAGATAGTATTTGGGCTACAAATTTCAAGGACATGGAATTTGAAGGTGTAAAGCATTTTCCCTACCTTTTCAAGGATGACACTTGTGCTACAATAAAATAAGTGATCCAGGTGGATTTTGGTGGCCACCCACCTCTACAACCTTCATCTTACCAGTACAATTTTCATCTTGGCAGTGTTTTCTAGTTTTTTGAGTCCCAAGCTTCTGGGGTTGTTTTGAGGCCCTAAATGACGTTTTTTGGACTTTTTGGGGGTTATAGGTTATTAAGAACATTTGTTGGCCCTAGTGAAATTTGTACTTATAGAATAGACCTTTGTGACGAGGTATCAAATTCCCTAAACAGATATCGCATGCAAAAGTTACGACCCCGAGAAGTTGATGTACCAACTTACCCCAACGGGGCCCACATGAATTTTGGTGCTTCGTCTCCCAGGGTTAGGTTTTTTGATGTCTAGAGTTTTGGCATTCATGTTTGATGTAAAAATCCTTTTGGAGCCTCATTTTATTCATCTTCTTGTGAATGAGCGTAGCCATCACATCTCTTTTCATAGATAATCTTCCACCATTATAGCAAGCTTGTTTCAGTCTACATTTTATAGTTTCAACATATTTCTTATTTAATAGAAGTTAAGTTTTATTGTATCTCTATTATTATTCACTGTCTCTCTGTGTTAATATTATATATTTGTGTTTTCATTTCGTTCTGCTCATAAATCCGGATCAGTGGTATCAGAGTGATCTTCTCCTTGTCATTTTTTAGTGCATGTCCCCTTCAAGGTCAGTGTATAGAGAGTTGGGTCTCGAGCTTGTTTCTCTCGAGGACAACTGCTCTTGCATGCCTAAGAAATGTTCTAGCATACGAACAAGATTATGGAAACCTTGCACAAATCCTTCGACGACTGCCGACAAGAAACTCATCTTCCTCAAACAGAGGCGCCACCCCCTTCAAGGTACAAATCAATTTTGATATTCCTATATTCGAAGGTCAAATAGATGAGAAGGTTGTATATAAATGGTTAAACCTTCTAGAAGGGTATTTTTCTGTCCACAACTTTTCTGATAGAGAAAACATTACATTTGCACTCCTCAAGGCTGTCCCCCATGTCAAAGATCGGTGGGAGACTTTATGTGAGAAAAAGGAAATAGAGGGATCTACATTGTTTGTAGTTGCACCCACTTGGGGTTCCTTGAGGGATTTTATCAAGGAAAAATACTACCCCATTGGAAGTTATGATGAATTATATACAAGATGGACCACACTGCGGCAGGAATGGGACCAAACAGTGCCAGAGTTCACCATTGTCTTCCACACCTTGCAGACCAAGATGGTTATCAAAGACTCTGAGTGACATCTGGTGCTCAAGTACCGTGATGGTATGCATAGATACATCCAGACAAAAATGGAGTTTTTGAACATTTCTTCCTTAGGCACGACCTACCGACATGCTGTCAAAACCGAGTAGAAGTTTAGGTAGAAGACACAATAGTTTGGGTCTGCAAACCCCTCACAACAGAAGTAGGGAAAAGGAATCCCCAACCTGCAAAACAAAGGGAAGAGCAAGGATGGACAACCTCAGGACAACCAGTCTAAATTGCAAATAAAGAAGGACAAGGGGAAGACAAAGAGAGAAACTGGGAAATGGTGCGAGTTCCATAAGAGCCCCTAGAATAACACCGTTGAATGATGCTCAAACCAGTCATTGGTGGACGAGGTGAAAGCCTATGAATTAGATGCAGGCTCCGACTCATAGTTAGAACTAGAAAAAGGGAGACATATTATTAATGTAGAACCCAGTGCCACCATTGCTACTACCACCAAGGTCCAGCCCGACGAGCCTGATGAACCAGAGGAAGGTGAGCGCCTCTTTCATTCACAAATGTGGGTGAGGGGTACCTCGTTGATGTTCATCATTGATAGTGATAGCCATAAGAACCTCATCTCAACATAGGTCATCAAACAATTGGCTTTGTCGACATCACCACACCCGCAACCATACACCATTGGGTGGCTCCGCCAAGGGAGCAATCTTTGCGTCAACCAACAATGTCGCCTGGCCTACGACATCAATCCCTTCAAAGATGAGATATTGTGTGATGTCACCCCCCTTGAAGTTTGTGATGTTCTTTTGGGCCAACCTTATTTATGGAAATGTCATGATGTATATGATTCTAGGCCTCATAGTGTTATTATTACTTTGGACAAGAGATTATAAAAAATACCATAGGTAGTCTCATCTACCTCCATTTCCTTGATCTTTTCCAAGCAATGTAGGAAGTTCATCTCTTAGACTAGAAAGTTTGTCATCTTCGTAATTCGTGCTTAGAGTAAGCGAAAGGTTGTAGCCACATCCATGACATCTGCGACAAGTCTCTCAACACAGGAGAAGGAAGTGGATAAGGTCATGGAAGAATACAAATACATCTTCTCCTCACCCACTGGGATACCTATGACTGTCAGGTCAAGCACTCAATTGATCCGACCCCCAGTGCACCGCTACTGAATGGGCCAGTCTATCACCTCTCTTTGCTAGAAAATGAGGAAATAAAGCGCCAGATGCAAGAGATGATCGAAAAGGGGCACATCCACCCAAGCTCATCACCTTGTAGAAGCCCAATCATTCTTTTGTAGAAGAAAGACAGGTCTTGGCGACTTTGCATTGATTACTGGGCCCTAAATAAAATCAGATTCAGGAACCAGTACCCAATTCCCTGAATTGACGATCTCCTTGACCAACTGTAGGGGGGAAAATACTTCAGTAAGATTGATCTGAAGTTCGACTACCACCGGGTTCCAATAGAGAATACTGATGTATGGAAGATTGCCTTCAAGTCCAAAGAAGGTATTTTTGAATAGTTGGTCATGCCCTTTGGCTTGATAAATGCTCCAACAACTTTCATGAGGATGATGGATGATTTCTTGCGGACTTTCACTAATTCTTTTGTGGTAGTGTCTTTGGATGACATTCTCATCTTCAACAAGAATTGGGCAGAACACTTGCAATGCATTCAATAGGTTCTACACACTCTATGACAACACAAGCTATATGCAAATTTGGAAAAATGGTTCTTTGGCATGGACAAGGTCCAGTACCTAGGCTACATTTTTGATGAGCATGGGGTGCATGTCGATCTAGACAAAATTCAAGTCATTCATGTTTGGCCAGTCTTGACCACACTCACTGAGCTCCAGAGCTTCTTAGGCCTTGCCAATTTCTATCGTAGATTTGTGTTGGGATTCTCCCACATTGCATGGGCCCTTAGCCAAGTGACTAGGGGTAGTGGAAAGGAAAAATTTGCATGGGGATAGTTACAACATAAATCGTTCGATGATTTGAAACAACGGTTGTACTCAACCTCGATGCTCTCATTACCCGGCTTGCAACAGTCGTTTGAAATTGAGGCAGATGCTTCAGAGTATGCTGTGGGCGAAGTTTTCACTCAACATGGACATCCCGTGTCCTATCATAGTGAGACACTATTAGATACGGTTTATAAATACCCCACTTATGAAAAAGAGATGTACTCCATTGTACAAGACTACCACTAGTGGAGGAATTACATTCTCGGGAAGGAGACAGTCATCCACACTGATCATAAGCCTCTGCAGTTCATGTAGACACAAGGAAGATTGCATAATGACGCCATCAAAAGTGATCCACATACTTGCAACAATTCCATCTCAACATCAAGTATAAGACAAGGAGCACCAACTGCGTTGTTGACTACCTCAGTCGACCTCCAGTTGCCGCACTAACGTCGGTGCTACACTCTTGCGAACATGAGACCTATGGATGGCCCCAAATCTATGTGCAAGATCCTGACTTCGCCACTGCCTACCATATGCTAGGTACAAACACAGTTGTCACTGATTTCCATCTGTAGGACGAGTTATTGTGTTGTCTTTTCCATCTCTGTGTTCCATAAAGTGAGCACATGAAGCTGATTTGGGAAGCTCACTACAATCGAGTGGCATGAAACTTTGGCATAGAGAATACAGTGGAAGTGTTGCAACAACATTTCTACTGGCCAAAACTCTGACAGGATGTCAACAAGTATATCAAGTCCTGCACAACCTGTGCCATTGCCAA
>SNQJ01S0005682.1:27526-54241 GCA_010110895.2 Picea sitchensis | reverse complement strand
TGGGAAGCTCACTACAATCGAGTGGCATGACACTTTGGCATAGAGAATACAGTGGAAGTGTTACAACAACATTTCTACTGGCCAAAACTCTGACAGGATGTCAACAAGTATATCAAGTCCTGCACAACCTGTGCCATTGCCAAACTGACCATTAAGAAACAAGGCATGTACACCCCTCTCCCGACAGACCCTGGGAATCCATCTCGATGGACTACATGTTATGCCTTCCTTCAACCAAGCAGTTAAATGACTGTGTTTTCATGGTTGTTGATCGATTTTCTAAGATGGAGATTCCGGTTTCCTGCAAGAAGAGCATCACAACACAGGCCATTGTTAAGCTCTTCTTCAAATGAGTGTGGGTACATTTTGGGATACCACAAACCATTGTCTCCGATCGGGATAGTTGGTTCCTCAACACATTCTGGTCGAGCCTTTGGTCACGGTTGGACACCAAGCTCACCAAATCCACGACTTTCCACCCCCAAATAGATGGCCAAACCAAGGTTGTCAATAGGATGATCGTGCATATTTTGCGCATGTACAATTCTAAGCATACACACACATGGGATGAGAGTCTTACCTATCCTCAACACAATTACAATAGAGCCATACATAACTCAATTGACCACAATCCCTTTCAGGTGGGGTTGAGATTTCAACCATTAGGTCCCATGCATGTTACACTATCCCTTGCGTCCACACAGGAAAATCATCTCATGCACAAACTGAAGCTAACAAAACCACCCGATTCATTGAACGAATCCAGCACATCCGCCTAAAAGTTCACGACATTTTGAAAAAGTCCAATTCCAAGTACAGACAACACCATGATCAACACTAGGTGCCACACAATTTTCAGGTGGGATATAAAGTTTGGTTGCACTTGCAGAAAGAACGTCGTACAAGACCCCATCAAAAGCTTTGTCCACTATGCTATGGAAATTATACCATCACCAAGGCTGTGGGTGAAAATTCTTTTGAGCTTAACATTCCCCCTTTCCTTGGCTTGCACCCAATATTTAATGTGGACCTCCTTCGACCATACTTTCCGCCATTATTGGACACCTCAGAGGTAGCAGAAAAATTGACACCGACAAAGCTCAACCCTGATTGCATGGAACATGCATCCACTAATCACATTGTGGACACACAGGTCAAGGGAACTTGCCAACAAAAGCTTCAACTTTATCGGGTTGTGAAGGTAGGGCAACTCCTGCACCAAGGCAAGTGGCTCACCTGGGGCCAAATTCAACAGAAGTTTCCTCATCTAATGGGGGCACTCAACGCAATGGAGACCATTGCTTCCTAAGGAGGGAGGATTGATCCAGGTGGATATAGGTGGCCACCCACCTCTTCGAGTTGGCTCACATACAAATTTCATCTTAGCAGTATAATTTTCATCTTGGCAATTTTGTTTTTTAGATTTTCGAGTCCCAAACTTCCGAGGTTGTTTTGAGGCCCTAAACGACGTTTTTTTTTTTTTTTTTAAATTTATAGATATAATTTTTTTAATTAAAGTAATTATTTTTTTGGGGCCTTGACTCCCAATGGAATTTGTACTTCTTGGATAAACCTTTTCGACAAGTTATTGAATGCCCCAAATAGAGATCGTATGAAAAAGTTACGACCCTGGGAAGTTGATGTACCAACTTACCCCAATAAGGCCCACATGAATTTTGGCGCTTCATCTCCTAGGGTTAGGTTTTTGGATGTCTAGGGTTTTGGCATTCATGTTTGATGTAAAAAGGCTTTTTGGAGCCTCATTGTACTCATCTTCTTGCGAATGAGCGTAGCTATCACATCACTTCTCAGAGATAAGTTGCCACCATTCTAACAAGCTTGTTTCAGTCTGCATTTTCTAGTTTCAACATATTTCTTAATTAATAGAAGTCAAGTTTTATTGTATCTCTATTATTATTCACCGTGTCTATGTGTTAATATTATAGATATGTGCTTTCATTTCATTCTTCTCATAAATTTGGATCAAGAAGTGATAAGGGTGTCAAACTCATTGCCTAACATCGTTAATGAGGATAATCATACCTTTATAAAGGAAGTTGGGAAAGAATAACTATATATGACTCTATTGAGTTTTCAAAAGGACACAAGTCTCGAGCCTAATGGAATACCAATGGAATTTCCCCCTAGCTTTTATGAATTTATAGAGTAATATCTATGAAGAGTGGTGGAGGCTACAAGAAATCAAGGAAAAGTGTTATGATCCTTCAATACAACATTCCTACCACTGATTCCTAAAGAATACAATCCTACAACTTTTGATAAATTTAGACCCATCTCTTTATGCAATTGCATATACAAAATCATCTCAAAGGTCATTGCCAGAAGATTGAAAAGTGTTCTCTCAAATAGAATCTTAGGAGAAAATTTTGTATTCCTAAAGGGAAGACAAATTCATTAGGCAGTTGGGGTAGAAAAAGAATGCATGCATTCAATAACGGTTAGAAATCAAAGACCAATGGTGATGAAAGTGGACCTATCCAAAGCCTATGACAGGGTAAGTTGGATTTGCATTAGACTCACTCTTATACATTTAGGATTTTTTCATTAGTTCGTTGCCTGGATAATGAGTTGCATTTCCTTAGTATCTTTTGTTGTTTTATTAAATGGAGCAACAACCCCTTTCTTCAGATCAGGGAGGGGCCTCATGTAAGGATATTCCCTACCCCACCTTCTCTTCCTTTTAATATCTAAAATCTTACTAAGGATACTTAAATAAGCAAAAGGAAATGGTAGTATAAAGAGGGTACCTATTGGAGTTTCATTCAATATCACACATCTACTATTTGTAGACAATATTCTGATTTCTTTTGTGAAGGTACTAGAAGGGTCATTGAGAAATTCAAAGGCATCGTGGATTTATACTACAAAGCAACTAGAATGGTCATTATATGGAAAAATATATGATGATCTTATAAGGGAAATCTGAGTAGGAAAATAACTTCATTACTCAATTATTTCCCTATAAGATAATTGATCTAGAACATGACTTGAAATATTTGGCATTATATTTGAAATGAAATCAATATAAAAAATGTGATTGGTGGTGGCTAATAGAAAAAGCAGAGAAGAAAATAAACACATGGTGCAATAGATGGTTGTCTAGGGGAGGTTGTTTGGTTTTGGTAAAAGTAGTTTTAGAAACAATTCTAGTCTATTGGATATCACTTGGGTTCCAAAAGGTGTTTTGGAAACCATTAGGAAACTTTGCTATAAGTTTATTTGGTTTGGAGACCAAAAAAATAAAGTACTAGTGTTGGCCTCTTGGAAAAAGATAGCATTACCAAAAGTCATTGGAGGATGGGGCCTCAAAAATCCCTTTCTCTTTTCAAAGGCTCTTGCTACGAAAAATATATGGAGGCTAATTCAAGGAACAAGTTTATGGGTTCAGGTAGTAAAATCTAAGTATATAACCCCTAATTCAATGGAGGATTGAATGAGAAATCCCCTCAAATAACAAAATAATCCCTCAATAATATGGAAAGTTACCATCTATGCTTTCCATCTGGTTGGCAACCGGTTGGTTTGGAAAGTCAGAAAATGGGATAATGCA
This sequence comes from Picea sitchensis, assembly GCA_010110895.2. Lineage (NCBI taxonomy): Eukaryota > Viridiplantae > Streptophyta > Pinopsida > Pinales > Pinaceae > Picea > Picea sitchensis. Next base: position 50,670 of record SNQJ01S0005682.1, on the reverse strand, counting down.
GAAATCGACCTCAACCCCTAGATAGGGAGTCAAGGTATGCACATACTTCCCATTTAGATGATTCAAGAGTTAAGGAATAAAGGCTATTTTATTCTTAGATAGGTTGCAAATTGGGCAAGGTCGACTACTTGTCACCAATAGTGGTTATCATGGGAATAAATTGGTTTAGGGGATGATTATGTGAAATAATGGAAAAGATACACAAATATCATGATAGGCAACAATTTTAGGCTCAAGGAAGAATAATATCAATTGATCTAGTCATTGAATCCAAATAGAGCTTATGTTCTCATAATAGGCTACAAAGCACTAATAGAAGAAGGATAATAAGACCTATATATTTGGTGGTGGAAAATTATTTGGAAACTGAAATTCCCAACAAAAAAAAAGATCTTTATGTGTTTGAGTTTACACAACAAGGCTCCCACATGAGATGTTCTTCAAAAAAGAAATTTTATAGGGCTAGGATGGTGCTATTAATGTCACTAAGTAGAGGAAGCTATAGTTCAAATCATGTTGGAATGTCCATACTCCAAGGAGGTATTGAAAGAGGTGTAAATATTAATAGGGATTGGGAATCTTCGTGAAGGAGGAAGGCTTGAAGAGGCCTTCAGAACCTAGTGTAATAGAAAGGATACTTTGAAGACTAGGAGCACTTCCACTTAACATAATCTGGGGAGTATGATTCACTATAAATCTGAAGTTGTTTGAAGACAAAGAGACACTTCCTCTCAAATGTGTTGTCCAATGCTTAAATGTTTTAAATTCCTACCCATAGGTGTAGGAAAAATATATTTCTCATATGCAAGGGGAAGTGGCTATAAATAAGGATATTCCATGGGACTTTTTTGATGGTGCATCACAAGGGAACCCCTCTAAGAGAGGTTTAGGAGGCATACTATACTTGTATTCATATCAGACTATTTCTTTTAAAGCTAGAATTGGTCAAGAGACTAACAAATTTTGTGAATTGATGTCTTTAAAGTTGGTCCTGAAACTTTCACAAGAATATGGTGTAACCACATTACAGTTTTTTGGAGACTTAAAGTTGGTTATCTAATGGATGCACAAATAAATTTCTCTCAAGAATTTTACATTACAACCCTTGTATGATGAAGTTATCCCTCTACTAACATATTTGTTTTTTTTGTTTGCTAGTTTGTCTGTGACCTGTGGGACTAGCCTGTGGCTGAGAACCCACGACTCATTGGCATCTAAGCCATCAAAATCACTTGGGGATCGCACCCGGTCTGAGCCACACCAACCCTTAACATGGATGGATATTTTGTCCCCGCAGGTTTCGAATCAGTGACTTAACATCATAGAGTGCCTTAACAACACACTCCGTCACCGACTTTCTTACACCTTGGGGACATCTACTAACATATTTCACATATACATCTATGTTTCATATTTACAAGGACACGAACAATGTTACATATAAGATCTCAAAAGATGGATTTGGGTTGGAACGAGGAACCTGGATTGTTTCAATAATCTAAAATAGACATATTGTAGAGTAAAATCATGAACCATGGACCTAAATATAGCCATTACAATTTGTATCTTAGTTTTTATATAATGATATAATTTCACTATTCTATCTATGAAAGATTAATGTACTTTTCTAAATGTCATTTTGTTTCTTTTCGAAGAGGCTACTGATGTAACTAAATAGGAACATCTTACAGTTCTTTTAGTGATGTTGGATCAGACATATTAATGTCACGTAAAGGGATTAAAAACACTGATGAATTCCATGGGTATATGATAATTTATTTTTGTTCTACTAATAAAAATATAAACTCTTTTCCTTGGAAAAAAAAGTTGCATCCTAGCTTGATTGGTTTGCAAAACTCAGTAAAAAGGTCGTCTGATTAAAAAAACTATGAGATGAAGATCACCCCCCTTCTCTTTTTCCCATGATTTATCCTAAATTGATTCCAACCAACCACTTGATTGGGGGTTGTTAGAGTTTATATCACTGATAATTGCGTTGTCATGTTAAAGGAAGCCACTAATTCATGGCTCCTTTTTCCCTTCCCAAAATATTCTTGATCCTATAATGAACCAGTGGGAGGCGTGTTGATTCTAGAGCCATTATTGTATCAATGTCTTTGTTGTACCCTTTTTGGATATGGAGCAATGGCTTTTGTCAATGCTACATGGGTAGGTTTTTCTAGGGTCTTGCTTAGTTCTTCCCAATGGTGGTACATTTTTGAAATTTTGGCCTACAATGCTCACGAGAAGATAACAACATGATAGGGAAATTGTACAGTGGGTTGGTAGAACATGCACGACTTAGGGGCTGTGTTTGAAAATGTCTATCCTCACCCACTTTAAGATCACGAGGACAATGCATACAAAAACATTTGAATTTTGATAAATACTCTTAATGGTGATGGAAATCTCCCAAATCCCACCAAGATAAAGAAAATATCTCTCTATGCTCTACTAGCATGACAAATGATACCACATGAGGCCAAGGTTGGGCCATCGTCGTCGCTCAAATTTTAAACTTAAAATTATGCAACATTCAAAATTTGACAATAAAGACATAGATAATTTTTTTGTGTTGAGAGGTGGATACATCGAGAGGGAGAATTTTGTGCAAAGTAGATGATTTTTTTTTTTTTTCCAAGATAGATGTTATGGTAATACGCTCCTCTTATAGTCTACAAGGAAGGGAATTTATTCACTACATTGGATAAGTGAAGAAGTTGATCTATATACATGATTAATTTTTTGTTTGTTAAACTATCCACACCAAATTGTATTATCTTTGAAAGAGACTATACAATGACTATGCAACTGGTTTGCCACTAGGGAAACCAGACCAACAACAATAAATAATTTTTTCTAGTTTAGTAGTCTTTAGAGACCATTATATCTTGAAAATATAGTACATAAAATACCAAAAACTATGAACAATAGGGTAAAGTCTAGTATAATTTTGTATGACATACTGATAACTAAAAGGAGGTGGGGCTACAACTTCTAGTTCCTTGATGCTGAAAAAAAGAAAAAACTATCCTGAAAATCATGAGAGAAATTAAATTAAAGGAGGATGGTCATACACCACAGGAACCTAGGGCTAAGGGTAATACAACTTGGAGAAGTCCAGACAAACTATCTTCTCGGGCAACAAGTTGAGCTCTTGATCCATGAGCTTTACCTGGAGCTGCACGTCGTCTAACTAGAGGAGGATTTCATGATGGGATTCATTCCTTTCCACCAAACATTTTCCCATAAGCATTTTCAAGTGCTAATAGAGGTCAATAGTTCAAAAATATTTGGATTCGCTTTCTCACATGGAGCCAGGATCTGGAACCCAAGGTCGAATGTTTTCAGTGACCTCCTCATCAAAGATGAAGTGCTTGAGAACCCTTACATCAACTTTTGCAAGATCACTTTAGCTTGGATTTTAGGTGGAGTGTGCGCATGGTAGTCAATCGCCGAACCTTCTGCTTCAAAGATAAATCTAGAACCCATTTCCCTACGATGACCACCCCTGGAGCAGTGATGATAACCTCCGCAAGCCATGAGAACAGACAAAAAGGGAGGGTGAAGGAGGAGGTGGAGTGAGGGAGAGGTGAAGGGGCATGAAAAGGTTGTAAGTCAAGCAATGCATAGGGGAGTGAGAGCAGAGGGAGTAAGTAACCAGAGGTTCAACCATGAGGGGGTCGATATAGCCCATCAAGATACACAAAGATAAGATAGATCTGAAAGGTTCCCATGAAATAAGTTGAAGTTTCCATAACTGGTAATAAGTTTGTCTAGAGCATGAAAATTCCCGGAAGGATGAGTGAGATGAGTAGCCTACGGAGAAAGGACGTCGTCGATCGAGAGTAGGTCGTAGAATGAGTCTGCATGAGGAGATATAATGAGGGGGAGGGCCATGTTTTCAATAGGTGAGCATGGAGGGGAAAAGTGGATGCTCACCTTGGGGAGTGTCCCTTTCATTGGATATCATCCTTAAAAACCAATCCGAGGATATATATATAATTAAATATATAGTGCAATAGTCTAAACATTTTTGTTCACAACCTCCTTCTTATTGAATTATGTTGTGTTTGTAGTGGGAGTGCTTCTTATGTATGTCGTATGTGGTTGTGTCTTTGTGTGTGGTTCATGTTTGTGTTGTGTGATGTAGCTTTTGATAGAGGAGGTTGCATGTTATTTTAGTTTGAATATGATCTCAGGGTTCTAGATGGTTCAAAGAGGAGTGGGAATGGATGTATGGATGAATGAATACTTATTTCTTATTTACTTACCCAAACAACACTTTAATAAATCTGGCTTCACTTACCCAAACAACACTTTAAAGGATAGCAACATCACAAACCCCGACTTCTTTACTATGGTCCCTATACCATTCTTTAACAAGTGAGACAAAATGCATTCAAGTTGGACCTCCCAACTCAGCTAAGCATCCATACAACATTAGAAGATGCTTCATATCCCACTTACAATATTCATATCGGGAGGCATTCAATTCTATCTCAAAAGGTCATTGTAGCTCTGGAAAACGAAGAACAAGAGTAGAACAAAATACTTTCTTCATATACTTAAAGGTTGCATTGGCTTATGTAGTCCAAGTGAAATATGGTTGTGTTGACGGGTCCAAATGGCCTGTCAAGCAATTAAGGGAGAATGTCTGATGGCATGTCCCAATCAGAACTACTCTCATTTGGGGTAGTGTTTCTGACTAGTATGTGGGCCTGATTTCCACTAAGAATTAAAAGAAAAAGAGGGAAGGCAACAAATTGTCCCCCAAATAAATCCTATCAATTCTAAATCTAATTTGAAATAAAATCAAACTAACTAATATAACTACTTCTAAACTATCCCACGTAGAAGAAAATCTACACAATGAACAAAACATAAAATAATGTCATTAATTGAAAAAATAGTTCATGTCAATCAATAACATATTAAAACAATAACACTATAAATTAAATCACAAATAGTCGTAGATTGAACCTATAACATTACCACTGTATTAATTATAAATCATAACAGCTTAAACATCTCAAATATTGCACACAAAAATAGTTCATATGATAAATATTCAAGAGGTTTAAATGATAAACACAAATGTAGAATAGTCCCAAATGTATTCCATAACAATGATCATCTCAAAATGCCTTCTACTCTTCATTCATGAGATAATAGTATTGCCATCAAACGATGGACAAAAATCCCTTATTACATTCAATGGTCTTCCTTTAATAAAACAAGGAAGACCTTTCACATTCTCTGACAATCAACAATTATATCTCTTCAATTTGCTTATTTTGTCTCATTAAATGACTCAAATTTCCCATGCATTTTCCTTAGTAAATATACAAGAGTTATAAATAAAATTTAAAAAGAGTCCTATGTAGTCAATCTCGCTCTGTAGACTATTCATGGGTAATATGAATATCATTGACTCTACTCAATTGTATCTTCTTCTGTTACTTTAAATTTTCTTGGTACTTCTATTGTCAATCCAGTGAATACTATTCTTCCATATTCTTCTTATCCATTTCATCTTTCCAACGGGCTCTAACGGGCCCGATTTAGTCTTCTAGATCACGAGTTATGATTGTCTGAAGAATTTACAATTAATCCCCCATCAAATTCGTGGCCTTATTTTCCTTGAATTTTCTAGGTTTTTCCATCACTGATCTGGCTTGAATTCCTTCTCCAATGTGTTATCATGTTCGATAGCTTTCCAACAAGCTATCATGGGCCTAATTTAGACTCCCAAAGCTCAAGATATGGGTGCCTGAAGTCGGTGCTCAACAACTATTGATTTGCTCACCGAGTGATTTGGACCATTGATCTTCAACTCTAAAAGAAATATCCCACATGCATTGGGTGGATTATGTTTTAATGGTATATATGCCCCCCAACTTAATTTTTGGACCCAAGTTTTGGACCTCGACCATTGTAACACCCAAGTTTTGGACCCCCATTTTAAATAATGTATTGTTACAATGCTGAGAGGCCAGAATGCCCAAACAATTATTAAAAGGCCAGAGTGTCCAAGAAATGTAATGTTTTGATCATTATTAATAATAAACACATCGTTGGCTGCTAGACGAACAAGGACTAGAGTTATAAGGGGATATGATTCCACAAGAGAGGGGGCTTGAGGGGATAAGTGTTTATTCCTTTGTTAATTACCCTTTTTGCCTAAGGGAGGGGATTAGTTACGTGAGCTTCTTGGGGAAGGCCAGGAGGTTCTTGATTCCCCTCGAAGTTACTTAAACCCACCTCTGGTTTGATGGGGGGGTTCAACTGATGGCTTGTTCACTGATTTTCCTGTACGCTCATTCATTTTAATCACACACTTTCATGCACTCACTCACCCATTCATTGATCCACCATCATCCGCGTCTTGGCTGGGGAAAGGGAACCAAACTGCTGAAGAATTATCCATGGGATAGTTGGCTGTAGTGGTTGCTGGTGTGGTCCAGCCGTGACCTAGGGCCTGCATGTCTGAGATGTGTTGGCCTGTGCCCCATTTTTCTCACAACTGCGAGTCCTTAGAGTTCCAGCTTTGAGATTCCAGACCAGCTGTGCTGGAGGCACCAAAATAAAGGAGAGGGACTGCCTGAGGGACTGTGTGGCAGAGAAGGGTGGAGGTCCATTCTCTTGGGGTGGTACAAGCTAGGTACACGAGAGTTGGGTACTTGGATTGTTGTGGGTGTTGGGAAACCTATGAGAGCTTGAGAGATAACTGGTTTGGGAACCCAAGTACACTTTGGAACCGTCCTTGTGGATTCATAGCCTTGTCTCAGGGGTGACACTGCTGTTGATATTTGGACCACTGGTGTCTACAGTTGGGTGGAACATCCTTGGTCTGCAACCAGTTGGTGTCATCTTCCATAAAGATAAGTGCTGTCTGTTATGGTATCATTTACATGTATATGAATGTATTTCCGCTGTATATTTAATTGTCGTTTAATTGAATCTTTATACTATGCATGCTTGTTGACTACTGCTGTGCATGTCGTTAAAGTATTTTCTTTTATGCATCCTTAAATTTTAAAAAGGTATTGTAAGAGAAAGAAGTCCAAGGGCAGGCTTGAAGGTAGCATGCCCTGACCTGTGGGTGGCTGGGGATGTTATAGAATGGTATCAGAGCTTCTAGTTGAAAAACCGCGCTGGTATGGGTGGGGTCTGTTGATTAGAGTCTCGGGGTCGAGATCGAACTCTGACCCTGAAGTTGAAAATCTCAGGAAGAATGGCATTGCAGAATCTATGCAAGAGATAGAACGTCAGAGACCCGTGTAAGGGGTTCGAAGGATCATGGATATCCTCTTCAAATTTAGGAGTGATCGCCACTGTAGGATTGGGAGAGATCCGAGATCGTTGGATCAGAGGACAAGTGAAAAGGGGTCGTCCGATGAAAAGGAAGAAAGGGTTAAGGTCACCACCGTCAAATCTCATTGGAGAGTGAGATCAATGGAAAGGAGGCATTGAGGGGAACCAAGTTGCATAGGAGATAATTTCCCAAAGTGGTCCCGCAATCCAAACCACTGTTTCCCCAAGGGGTTACGTGTCAGCATAAGGAGAATTGTAGGGAAAAAAGAAGGTTACTCCAAACTACCGATGCATGCCCCCGAAAATTGAAAGGCATGCAGTGATGTGGCATGTTAGGGATCAAACATCAAAGCTCCGTATAACCGAAGTAGATCCTGACCATCGATCACGAAGAGGTATGTGTCAACATATCAGTAACTACGGAGAAATATTTCGAGAGGTTTTCAATTGAGATTTGAAACTCCCAAAGCTTGGAGAGCCGAAGTAAATCTCGATCGTCCGATCATCCAAAATATATCTCAGTCGCCAGATCGTCTGGAGTAAATCTCAAGTGTCAGATTGTCTGAGGTGAATTTGGGCCGTCTGATCCATAATAGACGTGGTGTAAATCTGTGGATTTTGGGTGAAGGCCCAAAGTAAGACTCAACCGTCCGATTCAAGAGGACACGTGACATAATCCCGTGTACTTCGAGGAGGTTTGAAGTTTGAGATTTCTGAAACCCGAAGACCTGAAAGAACTCAACCATTGATCTGCCGAGAGCCATGCATCACCAGATCCATGGCTTCGGATAAAAGCCAGCGGGGCCAGATAAGTTTTGAAATTTGATATTTCCAAAGTCCGAAGACCTGAAGTAAGCCTCAACCATCAGATTAAGGAGGGCACGTGGTGCAGATCCGTGGACTTCGGGTGAATACCCGAAGCGAATCTTAGTTGTTCGATCCAGGAGGACACATGGCGACAGATATGCGAGTTTGGGAATGAGAAGTTCGGGAGAATTGGAAGTGTGCTAGTATGGAAACTCTTGAAGTCCCAAAGCCTGAAGAGCCGAAGCGATGGGGCATGATGACATCACCTAGAGGTGATGTGGATCCTGGAATTCTCGAAGTGACGTGGCTTTCAGGCATCACTTGAGATGACGTGGACACATGGGATGTGTGCCACGTGTCAGTAAGTTTTGAGCATTTGGAGTATTGAAAATTCAGTTAGAACGTGACATGTGTCACCCGCTTGATTGGGCCATGTGTCTGTTTCTAGTATTTCACCACGTGGCGAAAGATCATGCAGTCCGGGGACTGGGCACTCTGGAGGGGAAAGATGTGACAGGTTGCGTCGGGTTGAAAAATCCCAAAGGCCCGAAGGCCGGAGTACATATCGACCGTTGATTCTAGAAGACACACGTTGAAGGATCGTCGACTTTGGGTGAAAGCACTCCGGGAGAAAGTGCAGGAGGAAAGTTTGAAACTTCTGAAGCCCGAAGAGCCGAAGCGATTCACAACCGCTAATTTGTGGGAGGACACCCGTCAACAGATCATGAACTCCAGGTAAAAGTGTTTCGGGAGGAGGCAAGCGAGGAAGGTTGAGACTCCCAAAGCATAGAGTCCCGAAGTGGATCTCGATAGTTGATTGTGAAAAAAGACGAGGACCATTGATCCGGTCCTGGCTGAAAGTTCCGAAGTCCCTAAGCTCTAGACAAGCGTTTTTTCAGGTAAGCGCAGGGTCATGGCCATGGTCATATGTAAATTGAGAGTTGAGGGAAGGAGGGCTAAGTCCTGAATTGGTTTACTTCAAGATAGAAAAGTGCTAAGGAAGGATTTAGCCGTGGTTTCTAGTCGTGGTCACCTGGGAAGGTGGTTTGAAGGAAGCGCATGTGTAGGATGAGATTCTGTGTCGGCCAAGGATAAGATGACACTGTTATTTTCGGAGAATGGGGATATGATATCCATGAACAAAAATAAAATAAAGAGACCTATAGCATGGTTGGGCAATTTTGTTTATCATATGCATAATTCTAACAAAATGGTTGCTTGCATATTTTGCAGAATTAAGGGGTTTAACCACATCAACTCAAGATGCGTATTGAGGAAATGGAAGAAGGCGAGGGAGCCTCCAGTCATGATAAGAAGACCGAAGTCTAGAATAACAGAGTTGGTAATGCAGAGACAGAGTCCAATGGACGCAAGGGAAAAGGAGAGAAGGAAACATTAATAGAAATGGTAAGAAGCCTGAAGATGGAAGTGCAGAGCTACAAAGCAGACAACAAGAGATTGATGAGAGATCAAAGTCAGATAAATGCTCGAGTGTTGCAGAGCTTAAATCAGTTGCAGAGACAAATGAAGAAGGGATCAAACTCAAGACAAGAGGAATAAGGAAGGTGCCATGAAAGAAGGGATGATTGTGGAAGAACTGGTTATTCCAGAAGTGCTAGCAGAGCTCATGGACACCACTCACCTCCTTACTCAGAAATAAAGTTTTATGCATCAGATGATCTTGTAAGCATTCCAAAGGTGTCTCCTGTCAGACACCAAATAAGGAAACAAGAGGTAGATAGTTTGCAAGGAGAGATGAGGAAGCTCAAGACACCTTCCTTTGAGGGTGAAAGAGAAAGGGAAGATGATGCCGAAGCATGGTTGCTTGGGCTCATGAGATATTTTTAGTTGCATAACTATTCATCCAACTTGGAATCTAGGATTTCCACCTACCATTTACACGGGAAAGTTGCAATGTGGTGGGACCAACTGAAGCAAGTGGAACATGTTAATGAAAGTAGGATCACTTGGAAGTAGTTCAAGAAGTACTTCCAGAAGGAGTACCTCTCAGAGCATTTCTATGAAAAGAAAATGCAGGAGTTCTTTGAACTCATGTTGGGAAGCATGACTATGGAAGACTACGATAAGAAGTTATTGGGATTGTTAAAGTATGTAAGGTTCATTGGTGACGAGAAAGTGAAAATATAAAGATTTCTAAGTGGACTGTCAGCCTTTTATAAGGAAAATATCAAGTATGATGAACCCAAGACCTTGACTGAGGCCATCAAGAAGGATAAATACATGTATGAGCAAGGCCAGGGAAGAGAATCCTTGCAGAAATCTTGGAAGGACAAGAAAAATGCGAAGTCTGATCAGAGGAGGAAAGGATTCAAACCTTCCTTCAATAGGAATGAGCCTAATAGAAATCATCAAGATCAATATGCTAAGGGAGATTTCAAGAAGGAAGATTGCTTGGGAAAAGGGAGAAGACCACCAATCCAATGCTGGGGATGTAAGGAAGATCACCTCTACAAGGATTTCCCACACAGGAAGGACATAGTGAAGACTGTGTACACCATCCAAGAAGCTATAACAGTTGAAGATATGGGAAGAATCTATGCAGACTTAAATGATCAACAATCAGAGTACCAGTCCAATATGATCGAGGTGGAAGGTAAGATCATAAATCAACTTGTTGCTATTTTGATTGATTTAGGAGAAAGTCATTGCTAAATTGATCCTAAGATAGTGGATAGATTACATTTGGAGAAAAGTAAACTTGGAAAAACAAATTTGGTTCAGTTAGCCACTGGGACCAAAAGAGAATCCATGATATGGTCAGAAGTTGTTCGATAAGTCTTAATGGCGTGAATACTAGTATTGATCTAAATATCATACCATTGGGGTCTTATGATATTTTGATTGGAATGGATTGGTTGGACAAGCATCATGTTGTCCTAGATTGTCATAACAAGACATTTACATGTCTTGATGGAAATGGAAAATAGAGCTCATAGACCCATCTCTATAAGGGATATTTCAGTGTTACAACTAAAAATATGCTTTAGGAAAGGATGTCAATTGTATGAAGCTCATGTGGAAGAGCCAGATAATACAAAAGGGCCAAGCCTCGAATATTTCTTAGTACTACAAGAATTTGAAGATGTATTCCAAGAAATACCCAGATTGCCACCAAGAAGGGAGATATATTTCTCAATTGATTTAGTGCCAGGAGCTGCCCCAGTGTCAAAAACACCTTACAGAATGAGAACACCAGATTTAAAAGAATTACAAATGCAGTTGGAGGAATTGTTGAAGAAAGGGTACATACGTCCAAGTGTTTCACCTTGCGGAGCACCATTACTTTTTGTCAAAAAGAAGGATGGAACCTTGAGGCTGTGTATTGACTTCCGAAAACTGAACAGGCACACCATAAAGAACAAGTATCCTCTACCTTGAATTGATGGCCTCTTTGATCAGCTAAGAGGAGCAAAGATATTCTCAAAGTTTGACCCGAGGGAAAGATACCATTAGGTAAGAATCAAGGAAGAAGACATTCATAAGACAACCTTTAGGACCAGGTATGGGAATTATGAGTTTGTAGTGGTGTCATTTGGACTGATCAATGCACCAATTGTCTTCATGTGCTTAATGAACGACACATTTAGAAATTATTTGGATAATTTTGTCATAGTATTCCTAGATGACATACTTATCTATTCTAAGTCTGAAGAAGAGAATGAACATCACTTAAGACTGGTGTTACAAGTACTGAGAGAACATCAGTTGTATGCCAAGTTGAGTAAGTGTTCTTTTTATCAAAAGCAAATCCATTACTTGGGACAAATTATTTCAGAGCAGGGCATAACAATAATACAAAGAAGATTGAAGCCATTAGAGGATGACCAACACCCATAAATGTGTCATATGTCAGATCTTTTATGGGATTAACTGGCTACTACAGAAGGTTCATAGTAGGGTTCTCTAAGATTGCTCATCCCATCACTTCTTTGCAAAAGAAGGGAACTAAATTTGAATGGACACTCAAGTGTGAAAATAATTTTAATCTGTTGAAGGAATTACTTACTAGTGCACCTGTGTTTAAACACTGCCAACCCAAATGAAAGTTTTGTGGTATGTACAAACACATGTAAGGAAGGACTCGGGGGAGTCCTCACGCAAAATGGACATGTCATTGGATATGAGTCCAAAAATCTTAAGGAAAATGAGAGGAAATATGCCACACATGACTTGGAACTTGCTGCCATTGTTCACGCCTTGAGGATGTGGAGGCATTATCTCATGGGGTAGAAATTCAAATTAAGGACATACCACATTGGCCTGAAGTATCTTTTTGAACAACCGACCTTGATTGCCAGGCAAACACGATGGATGGAATTTTTAAGTGAATATGACTTCGATATCAAGCATATCAAAGGAAAGGAGAATAAAGTTGTCGATGCGCTTAGTAGAAGAGTGCATCTCATGCATGCTACTGCTTTCACTATGCATCAGTCAGATTTGAAGAGCATAATTTTAGATGGCCTTGTTAGAGACCAACATTACCTACAAGTAAAGGAAAATTTACAGTAAGGAGATGTACAACAGAAAATAAAGGAGTATGAGATAAAGGAAGACAGACTACTCATGCATAAAGATAGAATCTATGTTCCTAGTTTTGGAAAATTGAGGAATTTGGTATTGAAGGAAATGCATGATGTTCCTTATGTTGGACATCCTGATTACCAGAAAATGTTTACAGCAGTAAGAACCCAGTTCTTTTGGCCGAGAATGAAGAAGGATGTTGCTGATTACATCGCTCGATGTATGGAATGTCAGAAGGTGAAGGCTGAGCATAGGCACCCAACGGGTTTGTTGCAGCCATTGCGAATCCCAGAGAAGAAATGAGAAGTGATCACCATGGATTTCATCACAGGATTACCCAAAAAGAATAAGCAACATGATTCAATCATGGTGGTGGTTGACAAATTAACAAAGGCTGCTCATTTTGTGCCTGTGAAGACAACACATACAACGAATAATATTGCAGAAATTTTCATGAAGGAAATTGCTAGGTTGCATGGGATACCTAGGACAATTGTCTTAGACAGAGATACAAAGTTTACCTCCAATTTTTGGAGGGGATTGTTTAAAGGATTTGGCACAAATCTAAACTTTAGCAAAGCATATCATCCCTAGACAGATGGGCAAACAGAGAAGGTCAATCGAATAATTGAAGACATGCTGAGAATGTATGTGATGGATAAGCCATCTAAGTGGGAAGATTACTTACACTTGGTTGAGTTTGCATATAATCATGGGTATCGAGCTTCATTTAGAATGAGCCCATTTGCAGCCTTGTGTTATCACTCCAAGAAACTCTTTGGGGTTGTAGGCCAAAGATGCTTGGTAACTCAAGAATATGGTAAATTTGGTATACTTGGAACAATGAGATAACTCAATGACTAATGAAATGGACAACTCATCATACATTCGAATAAGACAATGCTTTTAGAAATCAATAATCAGACAAGATAGTTTAAACATGAGATGAAGAATACTAATCTTGATAACCAAATACAACTAGGTGTAGGGTCAATACAAGATAGCAATAAGTCCTTCAATTCAAGTTTATGAGCTTAATAAAGAGATGGCAATATTTAGAAGCTAAGACAAACTAAAGTAAAGTACAGAAAGATAAGATACATGGACAATTCTGATATTGAAGACAAAAGAATACTCTGATTCTATTGTCAAATAAGAGTCTATAACAGTAGCAAAATGTATCCAAGATTGAACCCACTTAGTTCCTCTTATGTCTTGAGCTTTATAGCTCTACAATACAGTTTTCAGATCCTAAAAGAATGGATCAAATATGCTAAAGATAGAAAGTCAAAACTGATTTACAAAAGATAAGGAATGATCCTCAAAATGAGGTCAATTCCACATTTCATGGTCTTCATATGATGTAGAATCCCTGTGCAGTGCAGATAAGCCTTCCAAGGCTGTTTGATGACTCTTGAGAAATATGAAATTCGAATTTGCTAATTTTGGAAAAAACCCTGATTTGTTTCCTCCAAAATAGGTGTCAAAACCAACTTGAATACCTTTTCTAACCCTTTTACATCAAAAGTGGATCTTAGATCTCACTCTATAATTCAACATCTATCCATTTAAAGAGTTTTCAAGAGATTCGGATTAGTAAAACTTCGATCTAGGCAAAATTACTCTTTCTCTGGCCATCTCAGTTTTCACCAGCTATTTAGCCTTACGATCTGCTAGTTAGCTGGTGAAAGCTCTGCTTTTCACCAACTAACCCAACTAACTGGTTATAATTTCACCTTTTGCGTTGGTGAAAGCTCTGTTTTCGGCCAAAAGGAAAATCCTTGCTGGTCAAAACTAAACTTACCAAAAAACAACAACATCATCTGGATGTTGTTTACATCGGATCTCGATGCCTCTTCAAAACTCCTCAGCCTATGAGTAACTGCGCATATATCATTCGACAAAGATATCAACAAATCCTCTGTCATTTCCACCAAGTAAACAATAGGTTTTGTACACAACAACTGAAATGTATTTAGTATCTTAACCTCGACATTCAATTTCATGCCATTCTGGGACAAGCGCGCAACAACAGCGTGTGATGTGTGTTAAAAAGTCATCACACATGCCTTTTGCAATGTTCAACACTTTTCTAAGCTTTCGGCGTACTCAACAGGTATAGCAGCAGCAACCAAATACAAGTGAATATATCATCAGATCATTGCAAGCCTGTTCTAGAAAGATTTTTATAATTTTATTTTTATTTGAGGCAACTGCAACAATATTTAAAAATGTTCCACGAAGATATATATGCCATCCTCCATATCAATGAGAGTCTCTCTGTGATATTAAGTCACGTCTTGAAGATACTGATGAATCTTTCCTTTTATCTTGTTGCCAAAGATAACTCCCATCCATTGGGCACGACTGTCCTTCACTACAGTCTGCATGTGGGTGATTTTCTTCACAATTTGAATGTAGATGAAAGTAACCCCTTTGCATTAATAAGAAACCTAAAATTCTCATCTGTTTTTCAGTAGACTGTCAAGCCATATATCAGGTTTTGTGTCTCAAAAAAGAACAGTAAACTTCACTTGATTTACGGTATCCCAAGCCAAGCCACCAACATCGAATACTTGTAGAAGATCAATGTCTGGAACCAAAAGATGACTATGACCTCCAATAATGCCAAGAAACTTTTGAATGCGAATTTGAACATGTTCAAAAGACCCCATCTGAACTTCCTTTGCACATATTTCTTTCTCTCGAGCAAGTTTCTTAGACCGACCAATTCTTGAAGATCCATTGAAACCATCGACATTATTTATAGTCTCCTCTCCCAAACCCTTCCTTTCAAAGTGAATCAAATAACTATTGAAATATGGAAATATTTGCTGAAGCCATGGTTTGAGTTTATTAGGATGAAGTCGATGCCATGTCTCAAGAGAATCCATTGCAACCATTGCCAAAGGACAATGCCTTAATCCAATTTTCAGAGCACTGATCATTCGTCCCACAAGGGATTCAATGCTGATGATAGGAGGAGGAGCCGACAAGCAAAACCACAAACATGAAACCAGAAACTCAAGTTTGTAGTGCCTGCTAGAGATGAGGGCTTCCTGTAAATATTTATGGAACAAATCCTTGCACAAATATCGGTCTTGTTGTGATATCATATCCCCAAAAACAATATCTCCTTGCAATGGATTTTCAATCTCCTTTGTACTGCCGATTGCTTTCATAGACAAAGATGATTCCATTTTTCCAAAATAACCTCTCTCATCAGCTTTAAGTATACAAATGGCAAGAAGTTTATAGAAACCACTAATCAGAGGATATTAACTTGAGAGCTCAACTAAGCAACGTCCAAAGGGATAAACCCATTTCAAGAACAGATTAGTGAAGTCACTGCCAATGATAAAAGATACAGCTTCAGATACATACATTGTTCCATATGAAGAAAAGTAAACTCTTGATTCACGCATCTCCTAACACACAAAATTACAAATCCTCNCAAGGAGTGTTTCCCGAGAAGACCCTCTCTAAGTCATGTAGAAGAGTATCAAGTGGATTGGGGTGTGACTTTTGGGCATGGGGTTTCTTGACATACAAGGGCTCATATTGTCTCATTTATGGGTGCCTTTGTAGAAGGTGTGTTGCACCCTCGTATTCAATGCAACCTTTTTCCAAGCGCCTTATTTGCCATTAATAGATTAAGGTTCGAAAATTGAGTACTATATGCAAGGGAAAGTAAAGAATATCGCAAGGCCACTTCAAGCTAAGAACACATTGAGTGCCATGTGCAAGGAAAGTAAAAGACACCACAAATACATTCCCTCAACAAGCGAGACATTTAGTTATGTGTTTTAATTTACAGGTCCTTGAATTTTGTAGAGAAGCATTTCATTGCTCTTAGGACATAAGGGTGAGCATCTAGAGGATAATTTATTGGATTTTATATTTTGCTAGCTACAAGCGTCTGGCCCTTTAGCCACTTCTTCCCATGAAATGAGGTACAAGCCCTTTTTGGGTCAATATGCCCGAAAACCCAAAAGATGAGGAAACGAAAGGGAAGAAGCATGGAAAGTGATAAGTATGTGTGGGAGTGGTACGATGACCCTTCAAGGAGACCTCCTAGTAGCAACCCTATTCCTAAGGGTGACCCACTTACTAGGACAACATGTCAACCACCAAGGTGAAATGAGGCAAAAGGCATAATTTCCAAGAAAACGTTTTCAAAATCAAGAAAGAACCCTTTGCAACATGTTCAAATGCTTCAATCATTAAAATGACACTTACCACAAGACCAGACTTGTTACCTCATGAAGCAAGACTTGTTGTCCTTTGTGGGCCAAGCTAGTGTGGTGGACGTTTTCGTTGTCGATCAGTGGTGATGTGTGGTAAGAGGAAGAGCTCTATCTACTCATCTGGCTCTCAGCACTCCATGACTACAACCTGCAGGCCTCAAGACATCATCTCCTCGGATATCCTAGGCATGTGGGGATAACACACCCTAAATTCCACGGCACAAAACAAAGGAAGCCTAGCTTCTCTATGGGATCTTTTAGAGTAACTGGTGTCATATGATAAATTGTTGCTTCTTGACACCAAAGCCTCTAACACTAGCAACCACAAAAAATTTAGAAAGGCTCCATATGTGCATATGGGTGTGTTGTGTGGTCAATAGGAAACAACAATAACAATGTTGGCCTTCCTTGCTTTGGCCTTTCTTTGTATATGTTATCTCTTTCTTTATTTTCATCAACTTTCCTCTACATCTCTCTTTCCATACCAGCATCAGCCTTCCTTGCAAGGATTTTGACATTAGAAAACGAAATTTAATATCATGTTCAATAAATCTTATGCAGAGCTTTAGAGTTCTCCGAAACTCAAACTTCAAGCTCAAAAACAACAAACCTTGTGACTTGGGTGTAGAGTCTAGCTACACTTATCTAAGTTTCCATTTTACAGATATTATGGAAATCAGAAGGTTTCTGTCTTACACTTTAGCTTGCAAGGATGGCCATGCTACAATTAAGTAAAAATTATGTTTGAACTGGTTTACGCAGACGCGATGTTAGGAAATCTCAAAATATGAGTTTATTTTTCAAAACCAGTGAAGAGAGTATTCCTTAGAAAGCCATGCAGTGTGATCCCGAAAGTAAGCTACTGATTATCTTTATGAAAAAAATTATACTCCCTCCAATATTTACTGAAATATTTTATTTACCTTAAAATAAAAATGCAGAAGAAAAGTTGAGGATATCTTAATCCAATTTTCAGAGCACTGATCATTGGTCCCACAAGGGATTCAATGCTGATGATAGGAGGAGGAGCCGACAAGCAAAGCCGCAAACATGAAACCAGAAGCTCAAGTTTGTAGCGCCTGCTAGAGATGAGCACTTCCTGTAAATATTTATGGAACAAATCCTTGCACAAATCTCGGTCTTGTTGTGATATCATATCCCCAAAAACAGTATCTCCTTGCAATGGATTTTCAATCTGTAACAGGAACTAATTTCTGTCAGCTCATACAATGAGAAGAAAAATATGCGGACAAAAATGGTGAAGAATCAAGGCAGCAATCTGATGGAGAAACAAGAAAAGAGTGAAATGCAAATTGCCATTCTTAAAAAGAAATTATGCTTCAGAAATCAAGCAATTATTCTTTATTCCAGAAATTCTACTACACCAAAATTCTTTTGCCACAAAAGCATACCTCATTTGTACTGCCGATTGCTTTCATAGACAAAGATGATTCCATTTTGCCAAAATAACCTCTCTCATCAGCTTTAAGTATACAAACGGCAAGAAGTTTATAGAAACCACTAATCAGAGGATATTGACTTGAGAGCTCAACTAAGCAACGTCCAAAAGGATAAACCCATTTCAAGAACAGATTAGTGAAGTCACTGCCAATGATAAAAGATACAGCTTCAGATACATACATTGTTCCATATGAAGAAAAGTAAACTCTTGATTCACGCATCTCCTAACACACAAAATTACAAATCCTCAAATGAAAACAGTTTTGCTCAAACATATCTGAATGATTTAAAGCAACAGTAACCAATGCCAGATCATAATTGTGATCCACTACTATTGCTCAAAATCCATTTTTCCTCAACACCATCGCAATGTTGCAGCAAGCTGTCTGATATACAGATAGAAAAATGTTAACCCAAAGCTCCAAGCTGTGAAGATTTTATGTCTTGCAAGATTCTTTTTCTTATGGGAAGTTTCATGTATAGGCATCGAATTCTTGGAAGAGGATTGGCATCAACATATAGAATGATTTCAGAAAAGGATAGGCAATACAGTCCATGATTTTTCTTTTAGATGGATATTCTTATATAGAGGATACACATTTGTCGTGATACATCAAATTCGAGTAATAATTGAACCTTACATGACATATTAAGAAGGGATGGTATAAATTGTACTCAGTTCAGTAGAGCTGCATACAATTTAATAACAAACTATACATTTCCTGGGGGCACAAGAATTTTAGGCCCAGTCTCCACAGTTTGACATGCCAGATGGAAGTTTTTTCAATCTTGCTGCGACAACATGAATATAATTTTATAAAAGAAATGTCATTGTTTTCACTTGAGCTTAGTTATACCATTTTCTAAATTTTTCACCATGGATCTTATTGTTAATCTTTCTGATCAATCATTACAATCACCATCTAGTATCTGCAACTGTTACATGTTATTTGAATGTTTTTATGTTTAAGTTGAAAAATTATCCATACTGGATCATAAGGACACGTGCATACATTGCACATCATTGACAACATCTACTAACATAATCACACCAGACATTAAAATTAAATGGAATATTTACTCATGTCCACAAATAACCAAAAACAATTATCAGAAATAACAAAATACATAAAATACCAGTTACAGCTTATTACCCCGCAATGGCTAGGGGTAATTAAAGGAGATCATGTCTCATGGCCCACAATGAGGACAGTGATCCCAACCATGATGATGATCAGCATGTCCACAGATAGCAGCCCAGCAGCCCCCTTCAGATTGCAACATTCATTGACAACATCCCTAGTAAACCCATCTACATAGACTAGGGCACCAAATCCAGGGGGCTCTAAACCAAGTACCTGCAAGCACATAACTAGCCAAATGCCCAATAACATTGGCGGATATTAATTGAGCTAACCCTTTGGGATTTAAAAAAACCATGTGTGTGAGAGAGAGAGACCACTAACACAAAAGATGACTAGCAATGGTAACCAACATACAATGAAAACAACAGAACACAAAACATTAACATGTCCTCATCATGCATTCAATGAGAGCAAGGCACTTCAAGAAGGACTTCACTGCTAGAAAAGAAAAAATAAGGACCTGAAAAATGTGCCCTGGTACTGTTGGTGAAGAAAGAATGTTCCAAGGGGATATGTATGAACTCTAGGGCCTTGAATAAGTTACCATCAWTCAAAAGAATCCTCTCCCTTGTAATGATGTGCTTTTAATACTATAAGGATGCTATAGTCTTTTGGAAGATGGATTTGAGAAATGTGCATCATCATGTAAGACTTGAAGAAAGGATGTTCCAAGATAACATTTACTAGATATGGGCATTGTTATCGCACAATCTGTACTTGCCCAAAGCCTAAGGCAAGTGGATGCAAGATTGGCGTAACAGGGGGTGACCTATTGCTGTCACCTTAACAGGAAACCCCTTTCTATTTAGGGATATATCAAGTTTACCCCAGGGGAGACGTCCCCAGTGACCTAAAGGGCTGACAACTAAGGAAAGGATGCAAGAAAACCCCCCTCTCACTGGTCACTCAATTCAGAAGGTTCTTATGGTCTTTTAAGGGATGAAGCAAATAGTAGAATGAAGTGTACATGCCCAGAACAAGACAACAAGAAGATATAGCAACTTGCAAGTACAAAGATATGATGTTAGTACTTCTTAAGACCGTAAACCTTCAAAAAGTAAGCTAGCTGGTATGAATTTGTAGCAATACAACAATTTATAACAGTAATTAATATTTTATAACAGCCACAAGAATTATGCCTTGAAAGTGCTTGAAAATAACAAGAAGAAATAGCTTTAACCTAGCTGAATGATAAAAGTTTCTCACAAGCAAGTGGCAAAGTCTAGCTAGCAAAATAAGTAACTTTTGCAGAGAATTTGCTGCAGTTAGATGGCTGTAGCAATCTTTTGCAACAGCAGCAAATTCTAGTGGTCAAAAGTGCAGGAAAACACCATACAAAGTTAGCACTTATCTAGTAGATTGACTAGCAATTGTCACAATTGAATTTTGAATGAGTTAAGTGCAAGTTATGTAGACAAATATATCCAATCAATGTATGTTAGTATGGCTGTAGCAAAGATTTGCAACAGCAGCAAGTTAACTAAGGAGTTAGTGTAGTTGAGGGTTAGCAGAGGTTAGTAAATCTTTCAAGGGAGATAGTTTGAGAGTTGTTTTGATCAATCAATCACTATAGTGGGTAAACCAGTTCCTTTATAGGGTAATGGAGTCTATAGATGACGGTTTTCTCTTGGAAGAAATGACACAATGATTATATTTGCCTAAGGATAAGAGATGGATGGAGGAGGTGTTGGCTCTTCAAGGCCTCAAACATCCAAACTCTAAGGATAAGCTTGCTAGAGTGTAAGCAAATTTAGGCTCTAGCAAAATCTCCCTTCCTTAGACTATTAAAATATACTTGAAGCAACAATTGACTAGGTAATGACTTCTAAAGTGTTAGTATTTAGGGCTCTAGAAGTTTACCTAGGTCAAAATCTTCTTAACAAGGTCTAGCAAATGAAGAATAAAGAAGTAGCAAATTAAGTCCTTTACTCCTAGGGTTTGTCAAGCAAGCAATTTCACAATATTTAACATGAATAAGCAAATTTACCATAAACCATTCAAATAAAATGAAGAATTTGCAGATTTACTTACTTCACCAAGAATAATCAAGCCATAAAACCCTAGAATGCCAAGTAACTTCACCAAGAAATGATCCAAGTTGCAAAATTTAGCCTCCAAGAGAAAGTGTGCCTAGAATTTCAGCCAAAAACCCTCAAAAAGGGCAAAAATTTCAGACCACCCTACTTGTGTGATGAGTGATGATTCAAAAAATGAGAATCTTTTCTCTCTATTTATACAGTTTCAAAGACCTTTAATTAAAATTAGGTCATAAAAAGGCCGACATGGCCAAATTACATCAAAAATCCAATTTTTACATTAATGAAGTTAATTAAACCCTTATTTCATCTCCAAGGGTGACGTCATGCCCTTCTAGGGTGACGTTAGGCCCCTAGGGTGGAACGCTAGGCCTCAAATGCAGAACGTTTGGCCTCCAAAGGCCCTGAATGCTGCCACACGTCCCAACTAGCACACAACTGCCCTCATAAATGCAAGCCCTGACTGGATGACATTTAGGGTCAAAATGATGACGTCATGGGCTCTCAAGGGTCAACGTCCTAGTAGAAAGGCAAGACACCCCTGGGTCTAGGCTTGCCAGAGTGTCTCGGGGGCAACGTCCTTCTTTCTTCCCGATGCAAGCCTCTAGTGTCTCTTTGCTCCTGGTTGGGGTCACTAAAGATTTTCAGGTCCTATCAAGCTTGTCAATTGGGTCTGTCTTTGACCACAGATTGACTCTAAGTTTCAACTATCTGATAAAGTATTTGTTGTTGTTTTAGGACAGCCTGTTATTTCACGGTTTGTAGCTAGGAGAAAAGGCTATAAGGTAGAGGGCCAAACTGGCGTAACAGGAACCTATCCCACCCAATGTCACCACGATGGGATGGTTCTTTCTCTTTAGGTAGGTGAGGCCCAGGGGAGACGTCCCCGGTGACCTGGGGTTTTGAAGACGCTAAAAAGATAATTAGACAATGACAAGTTTCCCCCTTCACGGATCACCACCAAAGCAGATAGTCCGGCCTATAGCCAATAAAGGAAACCAAGTAGGATCCCAGCCCGAGAACAAAGCAACAATAAACTTGATATACGCAGGCTTTGGTTAGTACTTCATATATATTAAAGACTATCTGATATTCAATATGAGCAATTTAAAAGTAAATGTTGACGAAGTCAATGTTTACAAAATAGCGATAGCAGTAATGTCACTTCACCAATAAATACTAGAATGATACAACATTCAATATAACAAATCATGGCCCGCACGGGTGTAGACAGATTGGCAAGTGCCGTGTAAATGGAAGGAAATTTGTAAATGAAGTCTCATGTTCGATTCTCACCCGGACTTACTCGTGCACCATTCTTGCGGGCTGGGTGGTTGCACTTGGGGTTATAGTGGTAGCCGCCTGGGGATCGACCCCGTGTCACGCGAGTACGAGAACCGCGAGTTGTCGATTCCCCCAGTAAAAAAAATATATATATATAACAAATCACTTATTAACTCAATTAATGCCTTCAACAACCATTCAATTGCTCAAAAGACAAAACGTTGCTGCATCAATGATAAAATAGCAAGGAGTGACGTCAGCATTCAGGGTTAGTAGGGTTAGGTAGAGTTAGGGTTAGTGCA
>SNQJ01S0005682.1:3606-15541 GCA_010110895.2 Picea sitchensis | reverse complement strand
AACAATTCAAACATAAACATGTGCATGTTTCTAGAGTGTGTATTCATTCTTAAAATTTTCAACACAGATGCATTTCTGTTACAATGATTTTGAAAAACAACTTCTTTCACCTGCCCTAAACTTAATGTTATTATCTACTATGTTGGAAATGTGATCTTGCATAAAATATACTTTATATCACAAATTAATTGAGAAGAAATAACAAAAATATAAAACAACATAACATAATCACATTCAACATGACACAAAATTTATGTGGTAAAACCCTGACAATATGTCAAGGAAACGTCCATGGGACAAGATATCGGTTTTCTTTTTGCTCAGAGGTAAATATTACAATATTCCCATAGCGGGCTTACAAAACATGCCATAAGCCTCTCAGGGAAAACTTGTCAGATGCCTCTTATAGCTACGCAGATATATACCATGTTCAACATAACTACCACCATGATTACATGAAATTCCACTGTTACATGAATTGCCACCGTTCGCCTCCTTTGATTATTATCACAATTCCAACAATCTCCGCCTTTACAACAATTTACTTGATACCTTGCCTAAGCCCATTGATCACCTTTTATGTAAGCCAAGAGAAGCCAAACACTAGGCTACTTTAGGCATTTTACAATGGAGTTCTCAAGCCTTTAAATAGACTTCATCACATTTAATACCATGGAAAAATACTATGGGTTTCCTAATTCCATGGGCCTATAAACAACCAATGGTAAACCGATTAATGACCATATCAATGTTATTTTATCTACTCTATGAATAAGTCAAGATTAACCCAACATTCCCCCTTTTAAATTTGACTTGGGATATTCACCTATCCCCCTAAAGGTTTATTTACTAGGTATCCGAGAATATAACATGCCCCCCTTATAACCTATGCCTACGTCCATACTTTATTGTTGAACCATCAAACTATGGTACACATGCCTAAATAGGTCTTACAACCATATGCCCATTTTACATGTGATAAAAAAATTAAAAAATAATAATTTATAATTGTATGCCAAAGCAAGTGATACTATGAAACATCAACCAACTTCATTACCAACATCCCTCTCGCTCTAAATACAATTAGCCAAAACAAACACTCCTTAACACAATACTTCTTCTTCAATGTGTTTTTGCCAATGCTTTACATTAATCCTTGTAATACATTTCCATGTGCCATTTTACCATGATTCATATACCCATGAACCATTCTTCATTTTGTTTCTCCCATGCTCCCAACATCATACCATTCTCATCCAGGTCAACCCATGCTCTGATACCATTTATTGGAAATGTGATCCATCATAAAATATAATTTACAACACAAATTAATTAAGGAGAAATAAGTGAAATATAAAACAAGATGACATAATCACATTCAATAGGACACAAAATTTATGCGGTAAAACCTGACAATATGTAAAGGAAACATACACGAGGTAAGGTATCAATATTCTTATTGCTAAGAGGTAAAGATTACAATCTTCCCACAACGGACTTACAAAACTTTCCATAAGCCTCTTAGAGAAAAATTTCCAAATGTCTCTTAGAGCTATCTAGATATATACCATGTTCAACATAACTACCACCATTTACCTCCTTTGATTGTTGTCACAATTCCAAAAATTTCCACCTTGAGAACAATTTACATGATACCTTGCCAAGCCCATTCATCACCTTTTGCGCAAGCCAAGAGAAGCCAAACACGAGATCGCTTGAGGCATTTTACAATGGAGTTGTCAAGCCTTTAAATATGCTTCATCACATATAATACCATGGAAATATAATAGGTTTCCCAATACCATGGACC
This sequence comes from Picea sitchensis, assembly GCA_010110895.2. Lineage (NCBI taxonomy): Eukaryota > Viridiplantae > Streptophyta > Pinopsida > Pinales > Pinaceae > Picea > Picea sitchensis. The sequence goes on along the minus strand of SNQJ01S0005682.1, from coordinate 13,731 downwards.
CATAAACCACCAACGAAAAACCCATTAATAACCATATCAATGTTATATCTACTAACTGTTTCACAGGTAAGCATACAAAGAAAAATTACAAGTGAAGGGAATTGTGATAACTATGAGCTTTGAAAAATTCCTCATCGATTCGCAAATCGAAACAAGTATACACAAAGAAACTCCTTGCACGAGATCCATTATCCCATTTACCCATATGAGTCTTGAATTCCGTAGGTGCGATGCTTAACAATCAAAGGTGTTTGATAGAAGTTTTGGTTGACTTTTGGTCCAATTCAAAGCTTGGTTCAATTTTTCCAATCCGTGGAAGTAAGATGATATTAGCAACAAAATTATGACCCCCTTTGCTGCATATCTGAGAGTTATCACACTGTTAAGATGAGATTCAAACTATAACTTATGTGATCAAATCAATAACCACGATATGTGTAAAACTGTTTGCTGATCTTACCACTTGAATGATTTGCTTGCATTTACTAAGCTAAAGGGAGGATGATTTTTCCTCGCAAATAATAGAGCGATATTAGTACGACATTGTGTTAAGGAAAATGAGATAATTACATTCTTAGTTAGTTTTTCTACGGTTACAGGGAGTTGGTCAGTTATACTAACGTCTAATAACTTCTTTGTAACTATATTTTTACCTTTTAATATACTATAGTTCAATGGTACTGTGTTGGAGCATCAATTCCAAACCAATTTGTCTCTGTGTATACTTTTACATGGTATCAGAGCGGATTTGGGCCTCACTCCCTCATGGGAGGGCCCAAGTCCAGGTGCCCATAGATATGTAAGCAATGAACAAGGTATTACCAGATGCATCCAATGTTACAACATTGAATACTTGAAGTCATAATTATCAGATAACATCTCTGAGCCAGAATCACCGAGTAGCAACTCTAAGTGAGGAGGATACAAGAAATGCTTGGGCGCAATGTGAGACTGTTATCAACATCTTCAATGGGATGAAAGAATTTTCTGTGTATCCTCCATGGTCTACAAGAAACTAGTGGAAGAAGTAAGAGATTGGAAGAAGTAAGAGATTTAAAGAAGAAGGTTTCAAATTGTGAAAGGTTGTGTGAAGGGATCTAGTCGCGCATTCAAGGAAAAAAATCCAAGGAGATAGTAAGACTCTCAATTAATTTAATTAAAAAATCTTTATTATTTTAAAGGAGGTCGGATTTTAATTTTAATTTTAAGGAAATAAAAAGAAGTTTTTTTATTTATTTTTTATTTTTTTATTTTGAATTAAGAAGTCGTGAAGTGTTTACTGTGAGGATTAATATCTTCCACTGTATCAGGGACATCTTAATGTTATCAGGAACATAAGGAAGTTTGAATGAAGAGAAGTTATGTGGTGGCTATTATGATGGATATCGAGGGGAGATCGTGAAAGTGGAGTGATAAAGGTAGGTGGAGTGACAAAGGTAGGATGAGAAGATCATTGCAAGAAGAGAAGCAAGAAGCGAGCTGATAAAGAAAAAATCGAAGTGGATTGAAGAAGACAAGAAAGTCGAAAGAGCGAAGAAGACACAAGAAAGTCGAAAGAGTGAAGAAGACAAGAAAGTAGCAGAGATTGAATCTGCAACAAAAAATTTGGTACGAAGTCACTAATGAATTCACTATGAAGTGGTGGAGAGAAGGCATTGACAAGAGATTGCATGAAAAATGGAGCAAGATGACTACCAAACATGAAATGTTGTAATTTGGGGGTGCATGATCGGTTGTACTCAACACACCTGAGAGAGTTTTTGGTCCTAGTTGTAAAAGTCTAGCCATAGGCAAGTTGATCTCCCCATGTTTGTTGTAAGCCCTCTTATTCAGACATACAGGTAGTGCGGTAGCACATGGTGTATCCCTCCCATGCATAGAGAGGATGTGGCATCAAGTTGTGGAATGAACCACTAGGTTAGGTACTAGAGTGTTAGGTGTACTCGTATGCTAACTTGATGTTGAATCAAAGAAGTTGAATCTTAGGAGGGTAATGTGAGATGGATTGTAATCTCAAAATGTGAAATGATTAGGATCAAGTTATGATTAAGGGGGAGCCTAGTACATTGTAAACCATCAAAGATAAAGCACATAAATGAAGAAATCCTAATCCAAAAGACGATGGTAATAATATTAGTTAATATTATTAGCTGATTTAATTAAGGGGGAGTGTTAAAAAAAAATGAGATAATTACATCTTTAGTTAGTTTGGTTACATGGAGTTGGTTAGCTATACTAACATTCCATAACTTATTTGTAACTATTTGTAACTACTGTTGTATTGTGTTGGAGCATCAGTTCCAAACCTATCTATGAAGCCCTAATCACAGTCGCGAAGTCGAAGATCAACGACAGTCCTCCTTCGTGGACGGTAGAGTAAGCTCACGGACTTCCTTTCCATGTTTACAAAACCCTAATAGATTTCATTAAAATGAAAGCGATTCGCAAGACTCCTTCGCATTCGGTATGGCGACGATCCGAGATAACAAAGGCTCAGTTTGGGATGCTTTGGTTATGCCTCCCAAGGGAATACCAAGCTTGGAATCCAAGCCTCATGCCTAAACAGTCGCTATGGTCGCGAGCCCTCAAGTGAGTGGATAAGAACTTTTGAATTGCAGTCACAGTCCCAAACGTAAACAACCTTTTCCTTCACAATACAATGAATGATTGGATTCTTTTTACCTCTCCTTCAGAAAAGTAAGAACTTTTGAATTGCGGTCACAGTCCCAAACGTAAACAACCTTTTCCTTCACGATACAATGAATGGTTTGACTGTTTTTACCTCTCCTTCAGAAAAGTAGTTTGGTATCACATGGGTTATGGTTACCGCTCTTACGAGCTCATGGATATGGAGCAATAACACATCGTGAAGGTGATGGTCTATACTAACGTTTGAACCAATCAGCGAAACATTTGGATTTGAACTTTGTCAATTTATCTACAGTCTCAAGTTCAAGTTATGTGATTTGAAGGACAAAATATTGTTTACTTTGATAAAGAATAACTAGTTTGCTTCTCAGTATTCAATTACCATCAAATTACTTTGATATATATCAAACTGTATATATACCACCTACTAATTATCATCAAATTACCTTGATATATATCAAACTGTATATATATCACCTACGACAGCATTGAATACTACGCTGTAAACTAGTTATTATTCACAAACGAACCATATCTACCCTGCTGATGTAATGTGGATATTGACGGCGGTCTACCTCATAGCAGGGTGGATATTGGCGGCTGTCTAACTTTCTGAATGGGAGAGCGATATCATATCAAAGGAAAATAGTATATAATTGGTTACTTTGGTCGCCTTCTACCTCTGTGAATGGGAACGATATCACATCAAATGAAAATGGTATATAACTGGTTACTTCGGGAGACAGCATTAATGGACTCTTCTCTTTCGTGTTAGATCAAATGACTGAACTATATGCCTAACCCTAATTGCTTTCATCAATGGGATTGCAAATAACAATCCCATCACATTTAAGATCTTTTGAGTTGCGGTTGCAAATTCCAATGCACACAAGTTGTTTGAGTCCCCGACTCCCCCCACCAACACACGTCACACTTTTAAGGGAGATGGCGATTTGGTAACAGAGAGTTTGAGGATGAAACTCTGGTCACAATCGCGATGAGGAATCAGATAAGACTCGCAGGGCTGGAATTTCAATTTATCATGCACAATAAAGTGAAATTTTGATGGCAGGATCATTTGTTTTCGTAGATCATTTTCGTTTTACCCCAAATTCATAGTGTCAAATTGTCTTGTGTTGTTATATGTAAATTTGAGTAGGTAGGTGAATGGATATTCAATTAACTATTAACACTTTATGTGAACTAGGAGTATGGACTAATTAAATTTCAAGGATTGGGAGTGTGAAACTAATTAAATTTTGTTTATTGTTAAATTTAATCCTCCAACAAACCTTTACCCAAGCCCCCCTCTTCAGTGTGAGGCCTAGGTAGGTGACACACTATAGTAAACTAAGTACTAGAATTTATGACAAATACACTATAGAATGGAACGTCAATAGTACTTGTTAGGATTTTTGATGCCTATAAGTTTTGATGTATGGATTTTTGTATCCACGTGTCAAATACGTTTAAAAACAAAAAAAACGTCTCGTGCCTGGATAAGAGTGGATGCTCAACCTAAACAAATGTGACCGCCTTCTCATTCAAAGAAAGAGACCACTTTGTTGGTTTCGAGCTTATGAGTACCATTAAGAGTCGTGGTAGAATTTGTGAATTGAGGGTTGGACCCACTTATAGTAGACTTGAAGACTTAAATGACTTAGAATGGTAAACTGTCAAATTATGGATTCTGTTTTAAATTAGGATGTTAGAATAAAACACTATCAAGATCTAACATCATAATGCAAATTGATTTGTAATATTACTAGCACAGCAGCAAAATAGCTGCGGCTGGTGAAGTCTAAAGGCTAAGAAGATGAAATGAATTTTAAAAGAAAATATTAAATTTTATTATCTATTAACAAATAAAAGGTTGGGCTTTTTTATAAATTGTTAATATTTTAATTTTTGTTAATGCATTGTAATCAGTTAGTTATCAAGTAATTTTTAAATATGATTAGGTAAATGTAAAAAAGTAAACACACATAAGTGATGTCTTTATAATAGCTAGGAAGTTAATGATTGAAATCACAACCATTTGTTTTATTGTGGAAGCTACTAAGAATATTCGGCCATATTAATCCTATCCATAGAAAACTTATTAAGCACTAAACCCTATTAAATCTGCCATTGTCAATAGGTATACGTAACTTCAGTAAATATATTACATAAAGCATTTCTTAAAACCCTCTAACCCCATATCGTTTATGTACAAATTTCTATTTTGACATTATTCCTTAAATCTGATAACATAACTTGAAAATCTGATAACATAGCTTGGAATTGAAATCACAACCATTTATTTTGTGTGACTACTAAGAATATTCCAGCCATATTTAATCCTATCCATAGAAAACTTATTAAGCACTAAACCCCTATTAAATCTGCCCATTGTCAATAGGTATACGCCTTTCGGCGTAAATATGTTACATAAGCATTTCTTATAGTTTAAAACCCTCTAACCCCACTTATCGTTATGTTACAAATTTCTATTTTGTTTCCCATTATTCCTTAAATCTGATAACATAACTTGAAAATCTGATAACATAGCTTGGAATGGATACTTCACTTGGTATCTTTATTATCTTTATTAAGAGTTAAGAGTTAAAAGCGATTTTAGGACTGAATTATATATATACGTAAAAATAATATACCTCGCTTGAATCTTCCATCATCAATCAATGTATGAATAAATTGTCAAGTTGGGTGAAGCTAGTGCTTAGGAAATAAGTGAATCTTTCGAATGGATAGATACTATCATTCCAAGGACTTAATAGAAAGGAGGAATATCAACTCAGTGGAAACATGGTATAATAAAGAAGTATACCAAGATTTAGCCAGTATTGGACAACAAGTTTCACAAATGGAGAAGAGCAAGGCTTAGGATAAGAAAAAACTTAAAATGGCGTGTGGAGTCCTACGAAGAGAAATAGGTTGACTYAGGAGTTAGAACATATTGCATAAAGGAAGAAGATATCATGCATACGTAAATACTAGATGCTTTTGGATTATGTGGGGTGTATTATGGCCACCCAAGCCCACATGCAACTTAATGTGGATGTTTTCAAAGGACAAGGTCGAAAGAGCTCATTTGGACAATTTATGAGAATGAGAGAATGGGAGGAATTCTTTAAGAAATTGCCTCACCTAGGGATGCCACCATCTTTCAACCTTGGAGACTATGACACCTTAGACAGAAGTGAAGACAAAAAAAGAGAAAGGGGCCATATAAGTCCCCTTACATTGCACTCATTATCATATCAATTGTTATTTTGAATGTTAAAGAAAGAAGACACTTGAACTCTAGTTCTATTGTTGTTTTTGTATTGAGCTTCTAGGTTCCCAAGTTTGATAGTGTGGGAATCTTTCTACTATGGATTTGTAAGTATTTTTACCTATTCATAGAAACATGTTTTCCCATGTTATAACATCATTTTCCACCTTATATGCTTTGATGCCCAATTGGCCTGATTCATATACACTTTCCTTACTTGCAGACTCAATTCCCCTTCATTCCTCCTCAAAAATCACTAAAAAACCCATGTTTTGAGATGTACATTCCCTATCAGTTATGAAACACGTGTACATATGCAGGTTTCCATTTATCATCCCACATACAAATTTATTTGGTTAAAAAAAATTCTAAATTTTGGGCAGGGTTTACGGGTTCCTATGGTTCTCAACCCCCTATTTCCCATGAATAAATACTCTAACCACTTGATTGGAGTATTATAAGGAGCCAAACGATAGAGGAAAAATAATCATGCCATTTTGCACCATTATGATGACCATATATTTCCTTGTCTGCAAGCCCCTTACCCCATGCCTCTTCTTTATCCGTTCAGATATGAAACCCTTGTTTACAACCATCCTTTCTCTTCTTATCTTGTCATGAAGAGTTCATTCCTTTTTCTTGGACATGCTTGAGCATAGGTGTTGGAGGTAGTGTCGATCATCATTGACCCGAGTATAGAGACATGGAGTCTGGTTCTAGAGTAGTGTCACAATGGTTACATGTGGTAACTACCCTTGATTTTGTTGTTTATTAACAAAAGAACTCTCTTTCATGTCCTATTTCATGTTTTAGTTTATGATTACTTTGTTTGAGAAATTTATTAGCTAAAGACACTATTAGATTTATTTTCAATAATCTTATGTGGGAATTAGTTATCTTGTAACTACCCCTTTGCAGTTGTCTTCTTCATTGTTTGCAGGTATTTGAAGGATTGTTGGAGAGGAACACTAGAGCCAAATATTTCAATTGAGGGATTGTCATCGAACATTTGGAACCAAGTATGTCTCCCACTTTTTGACTGAAAGTTAGTTAGTTATTTATAAGTTTGCTTGATTGTTATTGTAGGATTGAGTGTAGTCTTGTTTGTCAATGCTCTGTTGCTATTGTAACCCAAAATTGTAGGAGAACATTCTTTATCAACATAATTGGCGACCATACTAGGGATCGACTCATATTTGTTTAGTTTAGGGTGATTGCATTGATTTTATTTTGTTTTCTTGATTTCTCTTTGCTTTTATTATTGATTTCAATTGTTTAAAAACTTGGCCTTTCTTTCCAGTCCTTGAATTCATTTTATTTATTGCATTTTCTTGAAATTATGGGTACCGTGCGCTCTGTTTTTCAATTAAAGAAGTGTACATATGTGACCTAGAAGAGGGAAAAGAGTGTACATACACACCTTACCTTGGTGACAAGCGCATACAAGCCCTACAAAGAGTTTTTTTTTTTCCTTTTTTCTTGTTCAGGGTCTTGTTTTGGTCTCTGAGGGTTATCCCAGGCTCTTATGGTTTCTCTTTGTGTCTTAGCAGTCTCATAAGTTGATATTTGATTATAAAAGAAAATAAAAACAATTATTCTTTACTTATACTTCCCACACTAACAATAGTGTTTTCAACTTCCTTATTGTTACAATACTTGTCCACCCTTTTAGATTTTGGTTAAAGATGTGAATCTACATGTAGGGTGTGAAGGAAGTGGGGTGATATAAGATTCATTTTGATAAGTAGGTCTCAATTAATATTTAGCTTCATGGGTTCCTTTCCAACAAATTTTCCTTAAGGTTAAGAAGTTATGAGACATGGAGGTTTCACAAGAATCATCTTGAAAACATAAGAATTGTTATTGTACCCTGTTGGTTGAACAATGAACATAATATGAGAACAAACACATGGGAAATAAGTCTCCTATTGACTCTATTGACTTATCCACATGTTATGTACAATTGGTGATCTTTTGAAACAAAGACTGATGAGTTCTTCCCTTCAAGTATAACCATAAGTCGAATTAAGTTGTTCAAAACCAAATACAAGACATTTCATCATTACAATGAGTACCTGACCAACAATTCATCTACAAGGTGCTTGCTAGGCCTGAAAATAAGTTTCGGTAATTCCGATGCAAAAGAGGTTAGAAAGAGATTGATTGTGGCAGAAAAATGAAGTGATAAAACAAAAGAAAAAAAAAACAAAGTTTTATTCTGGAGAAAGATGAAAAAGGATCCTATTATGTACAAGAATACATTACCAGGGGTGATTAGGAGAAGTATCATTTGAGGATTTTACCATTGACAGGGATTTCCTCCTTGTCTCCCTCCAATGTTATGAGTTTAAATTTTCCAGAACCAAATTTCTAGTGAATTAGATATGAGCCCAACCACAACTTTTGGAACTTTGTATGTCTACCTTTAAGATCATTTGATTTCTCCCATTTAAGAACAAGATCTCCTTCTTGATTATTTCCCACAAATGATTTATCAAACCACTTGTTAATCACTTTTTGATGTCATGTTAAGTTTATTTTGACTTTTTCCCTCTTTTCTTCCAATTTCAACATCATGTTCAACCTATCTTGCATTACAGGGCATGCTTCAACTTGGATAGATTGAGAGAGTTATAGGGAGGGCAGGAAGGTATGGGTAGGCAAAGTTGTTTCCTGTCCATAGACTAGAAATAAGGGAGAATTAACAATAGATGACTTGGGTGTTACTCTGTCAGTCCAAAGGGCATTCTGGAGGGCTAGATGCCAATTCCTTTGATGATCGTTGACAATTTTCTTAAGGATTTTGATCATGTTTTTATTTGTTGACTTAACCAACCCATTCCCCTATGGATAGTAGTTTGCAGAATATTTAACTTTAATGTTCCGTTCAAGAGCATATTCAGTTAAGCTCAGAGAAGAAAAATACTTGGCATTATAAAAAACTAAGGACTCAGGGACTCCAAATCTAGTGATAATATGAGATTCAAGGAACTATGCCACCTAGTTGTTGTTGATTGTCTTCAGAGGAGCTTCTTCCATCCATCTGGTGAAATAATTTGCGGCTGTCAAAATATATTTGTGTAGCTGAGAGGAATTGGGGTTAATTTCCTCGATCACGTCCAGACCCCATTGTTGGAAAGGACATTCTATAATCATAGGTTGCATGGGGAAGGCAACTTTCATTTCTCTCCCAACTGACTTTTGACATTCTAGGATTTTCCTTTCATATGCATGATTTTTTTTTAACAAAGTAGGACAATAATAGTCTTCCCCGAGGATCTTGTGAGAAGTAGTGTCACCTCCAAAATGCCCACCAACCGGGCCATATTGAAGTTCAGATAGAACATGTTCTGCATCTCTCTTCTCAAGACATATTAGGAAAACACCATCATAATTCTTCTTGCATAACATTCCTTGAATGATGTGATACTGAGCTAATTTGAGTCTAAGAGCTCTCTTCTTCTTAAGTTCCAAATAATGTGGGGTTGACCCATGGGTTAAGTAATATTTCATTTCATAATACCATTGGTCTGAGCTAACAAGGATGTAGCAAACTTCTCTTTCAAGCAACTCTTGGTCTTGATACAAGACATCTTCCTGTACTTCATCGCTTGTCGATTCAACTGCCAGTTTACATAACCCCTACCCTTTGAAAAATTTGGTAGGTTTGATCTCCAGGTCATAGTCTTGTAAGGATGTTATTCAATTAGCTCTTTTCTCCCCTAGATCCTTTTTTACCAAGATGTTTCTAACAACAAGATAAGGGACAATGACCTTGGTATTTGATTTGATCAAATAGGGTCTGAAGTGTTTTACAACTTTGAATAAAATGTAGGCATGTTTTTCCACCTCTAGGTAATTTAATTATTCTCCTTGTAACCCTGAGCTCATAAACACCACATGAAATTCATTTCCTTCTTGATTTTTTTGTGTTAGAACAATTGTGAATGCACTGTTCGATGAGAAAGTATAGAGAATAAATGCTCGACTGAAATCTGGGCTTAAAAGTGTAGGATCTTGTGCTATTTCTGCTTTAATTTTATCAAAATATTGTTTTTTTCTAGATCACCATTTGAATTCTGCATTATTTTTTATCATGTCTTGCAGGGGTTTTATTTTTTTTGGCAAAGCTAGGGACAAATCTTCTCACAAAATTTATTCTCCCTAGGAAAGACTGAACAACCCTTTTGTTATGGGGGGGG